>OZ010671.1:52589459-52736959 GCA_963932185.1 Troglohyphantes excavatus
ACACTTTCAATAAATATCGACAATTATAACCAAGACTTACCGGGAATCGAACCCACATCTACATGCACCGTTTTCCAGAGCCTTATCCGTTATACCACCAGGGCGACGTGAAGTTATTAACATCAGTAATGTTACAAACGTGTGCCAAAAGAATGGGAAATAAGATAATTGAATTATAATTGCTCAGTCTCCATTTAAGTAATCGACATCAAATAATAAACATAAATAATATAGCATGAACAGAAGCTGAGATTAGCAATATTTAATATTGCTAATCTCAGCTTCTGTTCATGCTATATTATTTATGTTTATTATTTGATGTCGATTACTTAAATGGAAACTGCTTTTCAATCACACTCCTTTTTTTGCGAAAATAAGATTACTTAAATTTGAATACGTCATCGCTAATTTGCGATGCAATTGTACTCAAAGAAAAACAAGTACGTTCATGTTCTGATTTTTAATCACCTATTTGTGGTGTGGATTTTGCTATTTAAAAATAAAAATTGTGGTTCTTTATTGTCAAACAAATTGTTGTAAATGATCTTTTGATATATGAATAAATGCATCAAGAATGGATATAAATGTAAAAAAATCAAAACTCCTTATAATTGAATGCAGAATATTTTGATATTTATATCGATTATATTGATTTTGATATTTTTGAAGTGGGACAAAATTATATACCTTAGGAACTTGGGATATATCATTTAATCTAAATTGGTTAATGTTATATCCGTGCCATTTACCCATTTTATACCAAACCTATAATCATACGATTCCATATAAACTATGTCAAATATCGATTATTTTATTCAGTTTCCCCCATGCGTTTAGAGGTCTCCGTGGCCGAGTGGATTAAGGTGTCAGCTGGGAATCCAAGGATATCCGGTTCGAACCTGTGCGACGGACTAGACTAATAATTGTAAAAAAGTAGTATATTACGATTGGAGGATTGCCAACTTCCAGATACCAAAATACCAGAATGTCGTCCAGAACATTCACAAAAAATTAACGGCGTGTATACGTGACTGGTTCACAATATATATGATCGGGGTCCAAAGTCCCGACGTCTACTGAAGGCATTGGGTGCTAGCTCAGGTGCTGTCCTCGTCATCTGACCAAGGTTTAAAAATACGAGGCATCGTTCCCGGGTATTTCCTTCGAGATCAGCCCCGAACCGTCGGCAACAGCCCACTGTTCAGCTATAGTCCGACGTTAATTAACCAAACCAACCAAAACCACTGTGTTTAACTGGTTATTTTCTGTTGGACAATCATCAGAAATATTTCAGATTTAAAATTTAGTAAATAATATGAATGTATATCTGTTGAAAATTTTGTGAGTCTGTAAAGAGAAAATCGGTAATTAGCAGTGTGTGGATTTCTGGTTTTCATCTAATTTATGATTCATAACTACAGTTCATTTTTTGCTACAATTTAACTTTACACTGCTACATTTTAATTTTTGTCAAGTTCGCTTCGATTCAAACTCACAATCATCTGATTGCTAGTTGGATAATTTACCTCAGTGTCACCGCCCCCCCCTGAGTAGCTACAGTGTTACTTTAATTCCTATAATCTTGTTTCTCAAAAATTCACTTCAGATCATTAAATTTGTTTGTATATATATATTCATATAAGGACAGATGTCCGGTAATTATTAACGTTATATTTTCAAATAACATAAATAACTATTTTAAACACATAACTCTCGAAACATTGTCGATTATCATTTCAAACGCTAATTATATTTCCTATCAGGACAAAAAAAACTTACAAACGTCAATAAATCAAGCGTACAAATGTTTACAATTAAAATACGTCCCTTCCAACCACCTGAATTGGAAACTTTTGGATCCCATCCAACGCTCAATAAAAGTACTAAGAATGCCGATGCCGAAATAGCACTTTCTTTCGTTATAAACACAATTCCGTCATTTCGGAACAAAGAGTAATAATGCAACTAAAAAAAATCTTGCAAAGTGAAGGAAAATGTCATAGAAATATTCCGACAAATAAAGAAAATACTTCCTAATGATATCTCACAGCACAAATGTCTTTCGAGGAACTAAAAGTAACAATTTCTGGAAAATTATTTTTATTCCTGTGAAAAGAACTGTATTTTCCTTGATAACAAATAAATTGTTATCATTAGTTCACATTGTGAACAATTTATCATAATTTCCAAGCCAAATATTATCTTGGATATTTTCCTAATTCTTATTTAATGTAACGAATTCCATGATTTAAGTAGGTTCGAATATAATTTAGATGTCATAAGAATGCGATTTAAGAAAAACGTGAAGATTTAGTTAATTTTTCGAATGATAATAAAAATTAACAGTATTAGAAATTAATTCAATAAGACAATAGTTATATGTTAAATTGAGTTATAAATAAATCTGAGATATAAAAATATAATTTCAATTACGTTCCAGAGTTTCGCGATCAGAACGTTCAAAGGTTGAAGCTCACATTGGTTATAATGGGAAGTGGGATAAAGTTCAACATATTATTGGACAACCTATAGACAGAAAATCCGTTAAACACTTGATTAAACGAGAGATCTAGATGCCTACAGTGTTACAAATTTCAGTTCAAGGTTGCACCATATATTGGTGCTCTGCAGCAACTTACACCATATTATGGTGCAATCTAGGTTGAACCACACATCCTTGATTGGAAATAGCGCTGCATTTACCAAAAAAATAATGCAACCTCCTAAACTGCAACCGAAACTTTCGCTAAATCTACAAATGGGTAATCCCCTCAATCATCTTGCATTAGGGGTCCGGTTGCCCAGTGGATAAAGGCGTTCAGCTGGTAATCATAAGATTGCTTGTTCTAGCCCGCGCGGTGTACTTTACATTTTTTTTAAGTAGTGATCTTACGATTGGAGGAATGCCGGCTTCGCTCCAAACATACTAGAAAATCATCCAGAACATCCAAAAAATTATACCGGCGTTTCACCATAATATGGGGTAGCAAAATTTCGAAATTTGGTTCAACGTTTCACCATAAAATATTGAAGCATAAATATGAGTTTTGGTGCAAAGTTTCACCACTAAATGGTGTCCGTGGTAGCACCGTAAAATGGTACAACTAATATTGGTTGCAGCTGAATTGGTATCACATTTTGGCGCAACTTCGTAATAATTTTTTAACAGTGTAGTAACGAAGAATATTGTTAGTACATTTTCAGATTTTTGTGACTGATACTACTTGGCCAAATTCTATAAAAACGTAATTGCATCTTAAAAATGTACTCTTATGAGCACATTTCTTATCGTGGTGTATCATTTAGAATACGTTTCGTAGTGAGATAATCTAGAAGTATGGCATCACTGATGTATTTCCCCCATTCCCTTCAGCTTGTATTAACCATTTGCACTTCGCGAACATCTTTCACATTGCGTTCTTTCTACGGAACAGTTATTCCTCTTTCTGTTCTTTTATCCACAATGTTTTATGCTCATAGAGGTGAGAAAATCGTAATATGTTTCGGTTCTGCAAGAGAACAATTTGAAGAAAAAAATCGATGTTTTTTAAACACAAGATCGCGCCGTTCTCTTAATTTTAAAGAACAAGGAACCAAAAGGACAAGTCGTTATGTTGGCGCCTGAGAGGCGACATCGGAGTGCGAAGGGTTAACGCAATATTTAATGAACTTTTATTACAGCATATAATTTAAATGTGAATATTTAATAATTGGTTGTATTTATAACTTTTTTTATTATTATTAAAGGATTAAATAAATTATATAAAAGTAAGAAACGTGTAACCTTATTATAGGAAGATATAATATAAGCAGAAATTTGATGTAACTTTCAATTGAATAGCGATTGTGTTTAAAAGGTTTCTAGTACTTATTTTTGGCAGTGTCCAGTTTAAATTCAAAAGTTTACTTATAGTTTCTTGATAGATAAATAAGTTTATTGCAGTGGGCAGTAGCCCATTTACAAAAGTTGGCAACATAATTTAACAAAAGCGCATACAAAATTAGATAACACAAAATACAAGATAATACTTTTTAAAAAAAATTAAAACACAATTAAAACAAATTTACAAAAAAAGACAAGAATAAATTATATAAGCAATTAGAATTAGGGTTTTAATCTGTTATGCCTGCACCAATTCACTGATCAATTCCTCCCGGAATTTTAAAACAGAGACTGCGTAATTATAAAAACAAAAATATTCTATTTTGTAAATTTTTTGGATGGTTGAAATGTTACTGGATTCAATTGAAAATTGGGCAGACTAAAAATACATGATCGCAGGTTTCATTTTATGTTGTGTTACAAAATTTACAGGAATTATTAGGAACAATTTCGAAATATAGTTTCTTAATAAACAATTTTAATATGCTTAATAATATTACCAAAAAAAAAATAATGTTTTTCTTTATTCCTGCAAAGAAAATTGATGGGTACAAAAAATAAACAGCTCTAAGCAATGGCTATAGATATATAAAGGAAAAGAAACTGTATTTCTGTATTATACAATGCAAGAAACTTGCAGTATCTTTCCTGAATAATTTTGAATCCTGGACCTTAATAAAACTTTTTTACCTTATAATAAACCTTAATAAAATCAAATATTAAACAGTCCTTATTTTAACAAATACCTTGTATTAAAATAAATCAAGATATGCATCTATCAACAAAAAAAAATGACGCAAAGTTCAAAAGTCCAGGTTCTTCTGTCCCAAAGCATAATCCGTTCCCAAGTGTCCAGCATGCCAAAGCCCCTCAAAAAACGTCTTCTATCGGCATTTCCCCGGCGTACAAAGGGAACCCGTGCAACCAAACAATAGACCAGAAAAGTATCGAGTCTAGTACGAGGAGGTTAATTTTATCCCTTCATAACGACCTAGCTACCAAGAGGACAATCGATTTTTTGGACTTTTTTTTACTTGAGGGCCGCCTTTCATCGGTATTGTATTTCATCTTTTAATCGTATGCTGTTCTGCGGAAACTGGCAGTGATTCGACCACGCCTGGATTTTCATACGATGCCATCCATCTTCTTGAATGCGATTTTTTTTGAAAAAAATAAAATCTGAATGTGAAACGTTGAATGACTTTCTCGTATTTTCTGGCAAAAATTCTCGTGCCAAGACTTTTCTTATAGTTTTTGTTTTTGAATCACAATTTCCCACTTTTTGCAAGCCCCAGTTGCTCAGTGGTTAAGGCGTTCAGCTACTAATCAGAGGATTGGTGGTTCGAATACGTGCGATGGACTTGACAAAGAAAAGTAAAAAAGTAGTGATCTTGCGATCGAAGGGTTGCCAGCTTCGCTACAAAAATACTAGAAAGTTGTCCAGAGCATCCAACAAATTATACTGGCGTGTATACGGGACTGGTGCACGATCAATCTGATCAGGGTACAATGTCCTGACGCCTATTTAGGTTGCGTCGGGTGCCAGCTCAGGTGTTGTCCTCGTCATATGACCATGGCTCAAAAATACGAGGCATCGTTCCCGGGTCTTTCCTTCTAGATAGGCCTCGAACCGTCGCCAATAGCCCACTGTGCAGCTCTAGTGCGACGTTTATTAAGCCAAACCAATCCCACTTTTTGGGCGTTTTTGCGTGAAATTATCAACATGTGTAATACGTTGGTTGGCAGATTAACTAGCATCGCATTAGTAGCTGCAAAAAGCGGCATTGGCGACTGTTCAGTGTGTGTCTAGAAAGAAAGCTTGGGAACACTGTCTCGTATTTTTGAACCGTGGTCAGATGACGAGGACAACTCCTGAGCTGGCTCCCGACGTAACCTCAATAGGGTCAAGAAATTGGACCCCGATCAGATTTAGCGTACGCCATTTCTGTATTCACGCTGCCAGTGGTAATTGATCATATTTTTGGACGACTTTGTAATTTAGGAGAGACTCTGGCAACCTTCTGATCGCGCTTAAATTTTTTCAAGTTCGCTTCGATTCGAACTCTCAATCCACTGATTTATAGCCGGCTACTGTTCCTGTTCATGCGTTCCTGTTCATTCCCAGGTGGTAACCCTCTCTAATACAGACCGCGCCCGATGATTCTTCAGTTCGGTGATCACTTGGGTATATCGGACTAGATACATCATGTTACGCGTTTATGGGACCTAAACTGAACCAATAAATCCGTGCACCATCGACTTAAATCTGGTCTCAATAGTTAAGAAATTAAAATATCCTAATCATGTAAAATTTTGAAATAAAGCAAAACATGTTTTAACCAAGTCGAAGCATTTGGTAAAGAACCCCATGTTTAATTTCCTTCTTTTGGCGATGTTTTAGTTCTCAACACATTTGTATTTCTAAAATCTACTGGTCATGCTTTAAACACAGTCACACCCGATGTCTAATCCGAGATGCCTATCACGTTCCAATAATGTTGTAACGAGGTACAATCAAAGGTCATTGCTAAGAACATAAACAAAATGGTTTCAGGAAAACATCAATGGTAGACGTTTATTCCCCGTATACATGTTGTACACGTATATTCCCCACATATATTGTTGTTACTAGTCCTTCGCTGGCTAGCGGCAGCTGGACAGCTTCCATGAGTTCCTACACCCTCAAAAAATATAGGGCCTGCAAAGGATCCGTCTCAAAAAAGTACCTGGTGAGCCGAAGACAAGACAGGATGTGTTCCGGGGTCGCACTTCACTCCACACTTGGAGCATACCGGAAACTGCTTAACGCCGTTTTCATAAAAACAATCTCGCAAGTGGCCACTAGCAAATCTAGACAATGCCAACTGATCGCCTCTATCACAAGAGACGCCAATAGATCCACCAGGGCTGTCCCGCCTATACCATCCATGGGGTGGGGGGACCCTCCACACCTTTAAGTCCTTGATTTTCCTGATGGAAAAAAGTTCATCAAATGCGAGGGAGAAGTCAGAGAGAAATGGTTCCACTGAGCCTCCCTTCGCCAAGTCGTCGGTAATCTCATCTCCAAAGATATCGACATGGAATGGAATCCATCGGAGGTGCACCTCATGGACCGGACTGAGGAGTCCCAAAATATTCAAAATGGAGATGCCAGTACGATCACCGAAGTTTTTCCAGTCTCGCAAGTGTTGTATAGAACTTGTACTATCCGATAAAATCCAAATAGCTCTGAAATTGTCCTCCTCCAAAATGGCCTCAAGTCCGGCCTCAATAGCCAGCAGCTCACTTCTAAATACCGAACAATTATTCGGGTTTCTTGTTTTAATTCTTTTAATTTCTCTAGGAGTTTTAATATAGACTCCACTCCCGGATTGGTTGTCTTCGTTTTTGCTGCCGTCAGTATAAATTTGAATATCATCCACATAGATTTCGTTAATGATCTCAAGGGCCAACTGTCTCAAACTGTCAGTGTTACCTTTCGTTACGGGCTGCATCAGTTCAGTATGAAAGAAAACTCCTCCCAACCCCTTCGTTGGGTCGATACTATTTTTAAGTGAGTGTCTCTCAACTTCCCAATTGATTAAATTCAAAACTGTGGCTTGGCTCATTGGACTGTTTCTCTTTAGCCTTTGGTTACTCCGCCACCCATTTAGAAAGTCCGCAGTACGATTTTGAGGGCCATAACTAATTAATTTGTTAAAATATTTCACCAAACTGGCTCCACCTCTGAAGCTCAGAGGCTGTAAATTTGACTCGTATAAAACTATCTCATTAGGGCAGCTGTTTCTAAAACCTGTTATAATGCGTGCCGCACTTAGCTGGACCCTTTCCAGTTTCTGGATATTTGAATTTGCGGCACAGAAATAAACTGGTAATCCGTATTCCAAAATAGGTCTGATAAGAGAAATGTAAGTAGTTCTAAGGGTTTCTGCATTTGTGCCCCAGTCTCTACCCGAGATATACTTGAGAATGTTCAGACGTTTCCTACTTTCCGAGACTAAGTTCTCTATATGCTTGTTACAGGTGAACTTAGGATCCAAAACAAATCCCAAATATTTGGGGTGTTTTTCTGTAGCAATAGGATGTCCATTTAACCTAATGCCAGGATGATAATTGTACAATAATTGTCATTCCCCACATATATATTGTATATGTATATTCCCCGAATATATGTTGTATATATATATTCCCCGAATACATGTTGTATATGTATATTCCCCGAATATATGTTGTATATGTATATTCCCATGTTGTATATGTATATTCCTATGTTGTATATGTATATTCCCACTTCGTATATGTGTATTCCCATTTTGTATATGTATATTCCCATGTTGTATATGTATATTCCCATTTCGTATATGTATATTCCCATTTTGTATATGTAATTCCTGTATATTTGTCGTATATGTATATTCCCGTATATTTGTTTTATATGTATATTCCCGTATATTTGTCGTATATGTATATTCCCGTATATTTGTTGTATATGTATATTCCCGTATATTTGTTGTATATGTATATTCCCGTATATTTTTTGTATATATATATTCCCGTATATTTGTTGTATATGTATATTCCCGTATATTTGTTGTATATGTATATTCCCGTATATTTGTTGTATATGTATATTCCCGTATATTTGTTGTATATGTATATTCCCGTATATTTGTTGTATATGTATATTCCCCGTCTATAAGTTGTACTTTAAACCCAATTCACCAATACCAATATTATATTTGTTAAGGAATCCCAACATGTTCAAACACTGGTATCTGCTCACCCATCAATTTCAGTTCCATCAACCTTAACCCGTATCTAATCAAAGCACCTCTATTCCCAAATAACTATCCCATCTTCAGCAACGCATCGTATAAGACACTAAGTTTCCCATCTGCTCAGCCGATGATTCAGGCTATTCACGCACGACCACTTGAACTGGGGGAGGGGAGGGGGGGAGCAAATGCGAAGTAATGAAACAAATGTGAAAAGAATTAGGGTGAAATTGGCAATCAACTACAAGGCTTAGTCATAAATCCGCACATTAAGATTCTTTGAGAGATTGCGGGAGGGGGGGTTTCTCTGTCTTAAAGGGACTTAACGATCGGGATCCTGGGTCTGGAAATAAATTCTTTTGTTTACAGACGGGGATGGGGAGTGATTGAAATAGGCAATGAGGGGATTTACCCCCGGATCGTTTGGGTTTTATTTAAAATAAAAGGGTTAATGTATGTGGAAATTCACCCGCGTAAAGGTTATATAAATATAAACAACATCGTAAGTTTGAATCAGGCATTAAAATAGTATATATTTTCAATCTTTATAATGTATAGTCATTTTATTAGGGTAACGTAACATAAAATGTAACGTAAAGCGACTCGGTACCACTTAATTAAAAAAAAAATTAAACTTTTAATGTATTATTTGAATTTATTTAAAAAAATTATATTTCATACATAAACTCCATAAATGTTTGTTTATTTAAAAAATATATATATTTTCAACTTTTTAAATGCTAAGGCTTTTTTTAAATATTTATATATTTTTTTACCAATTTTTTTTTCTCAAATCCTTTAAACTATAATACAGAAGAATTGGCATTAAAATTTTGTATACTATATGAATTTGATTTTTATATAAAAATGTATTCAAAATAATAAAATGTTTCCATAAAACTCATTTTTTTACTTGAGTAATTAAAAAAAATACATAGACTTCATTCGCATGCTTTTTTAATCCGCACATATTTTACAATATAAATTTGCATTGATAATAAAAAAGAGCCTTAGCGTTTTAAAAAATTTAATAACATGGGAAACCAAACACTGATAAAAACTTATTTTAAGTTTTCGATCCTTTATGGGTGACGTTTTTCTCTCTACCCAATATTAAATAAGTCATTAAAATAAGTCCCAAAAAAAGTCATTACAGTTTAAAAATTATGCAAACGCATTTATAAGATTCCAAACTATAATTTTAGGAAATAAAAAAGAATTGTGAATTTTACAATTTTTTATGTATTGTACACATTTAAAGAATTGAATTTAAATGTAGGAACAACACAGCAAAAAATCAGCCGAAAACCTGCATCAAAATTGTGAAATTAAAGTTTTTATAAAGGAATTTAGAACATAAAACTGCTGTATTTTTTTAAAGTTTTTAATAACGATATGTTTTTTTATATTTCCCAGTTCTCCAAAAAAAAAATTAGTATTTAAATAAGTGAATCCTTAAAATTGGGCAAAAATTGTATTTTAAATTAACATTTGAATCTTCGTTCTTAACCCTTTGCACTCCAAGAACTCTTTGCGTTGTCCGTTCTTTCTACGGAACAGTTATTCATCCTTATGTCCTTTACTCTAGAATTTGTTATGCTTATAGAAAAAAGAAACCTAATCTGTTTTGTATCTGCAAAAGAACTAGTTGAAAAAAATATCGATGTTTTTTAAACACAAGATCATTCCGTTCTCGTTTATTTTAAGTGAGACCCGAGCCCCAAATCCTAATTTGTTTATTAATGAATTCAGAAATACCATTTTTTTTATATTATTAAAACATCTTTTTCTGAACAATAATCACAAACAAAAATATATTTAAAAAAATTATTTTTGTTATTTTTTGCTTTTTTTAAGCTTAAAAATACTTTTTTTAAAAACACTACTCCTCTTTCAATTTTTAATGTTTTAAAAAAAATTTAATTGATTAAATAACGTCACAGTATATACTACAAATGTATGAATAGACTTTTGCAAATGTGTGTTTTAATTGTCTTCAAAAACTTATTTTAACTTCACAACCCAAAAAATATTCAAATTTTAAGTTTAATAATTTGTAAAAAAATAATTTATAACTGAATTTCCAAAAGCTATACATACGTTTATAAGACAAATATTAGAGGTTCAAAAACTATTAACAGTTTAGTTTTAAGTTAATTATTAAAAAAATCCTTAGCATTTTAAACGTGACCAAAATGTAAAAAAAATATCTTGAGTAAATGACAATTAATGCAGACGAAAAATATGTAGAAAGATGATAAATGGTATATAAACATCTAAAATAACATATGTTCCGTTTCTTTTACTGTTTTGAAATTGTGTACACACCTTCTTAAGAACCTTTAGAATCGTTTTATGAAGACAAAAATATAGCAATTTTTCCGGATTTTGGGGCTCAGGTTCCAATAAGAACAGGGAACATGTTGTCGCCTGAGCGGCGCCAACGGAGTGGTTAACCCTCTGACGCTCATGAACGCGATATCACGTCCAGACATCTCCAGATTTTCGGTCAATGCACTCAATTTTAAAATTCATGAAACTATTCTTTTACAACATTTATTTAAATATAATTGATTTAGGTACACCTTCAAAGTTATATCTTTACAATGAATTGAAAATTTGGTAAAAAAATTAAAGTCCACGCCGAAGAAAAGTTATTTAAACTTCCCAACCAGTGAAAACAACTCTACAATTGCCAAAATCGTGTGAGCGTTGGTGGGTTAATAAAGAACACTGTTTATATTTATATCAGCATAATTTCCGCAATTCGAAGATTCTACAAGTTCCGAGCTCCAAAACCTTTTACCGTTTCTTGAACTTGTTCTCTTTTTATGCATAAATAACCATTAACGGTCGAAAGACTCTTCTGAGAAGACTTTTTATCATTAATTCATGTATCCGCAGCGAAGCCTTTCAACAGTTAATGGTTAAAATTCAACTGCTTGTGCGACTTGAAATTGTATCAATTAGATGAACAACTTTAGAAAAATGAGAGTTCGATCAATCCGATTTTCAATCATTGATGACCGTTATTTGGGTATAACGACCATAGAGGAATAAAAATGCTGATTTCCGTGTGTGCATCATTGAAACCACGTGATAGGTGGAAATGGCAATTTACTCATGCGCCAATATTACTTGGCAGGCCTCGGCGACTTTCAGAACTAAACGAGATCGAAGTATTGTAATATGGTTTTGTGTTTAATTTTGTATTTAAATATCGTTTTTTGAACGAGTGGCACAAGTTAAGGGAGTTTAATATATATATTAAAGAGATTTTTCTTACTTTGTACTTTTGAAATAATTGCATTACGTTTTTATGTAAAAAAAATCATAAGCGAAGTTCTTTGAATTGTTATTTTGTATAGTTCAATAAGAAAATATGAACAATAAAACCTGAGAAATATAAAGAGTTTCGTTTCTTCGAGTATTGAACACAAAGAAAATTATATTTTCGTTTCGTTAATGAAGAGGAAATATTTAGCGCATATTGTTTGAAATTAAGTAAATATCTACATATATGTTAAGAAGTCGAATACGGACAGAACGCCTTATCACCAAAAAGAAGAAAGTGCGCCAAATTTGGAACTCCTGCAGATGTCTGAACGCCAAATGTGACAGCGCTAAAACCACGTGATGTTGGGTTTTTTTTAATGTTGACACCGCGGCATTGCGAGAGCCTGGCATTGAAGGCGCTCTCTAACTAAAATTTTCGTTTTCCACATAATTTTCACACGTGAAACGAACATTTTACAAAATAACGGATTAAATAACAGTTATTTAATGAAACGCTAAAAGTGGAATGTATTGACTAAAATGAACTGAAATATAACATATTTAACTTAACGGGTGGGACCACACATTACGCGAGTGTTTTGAATAATTCATGAGAAACGTAATTTTATTGTCATCTCAGGATTGTGTCATGTTCCATTATTTTCCAATCTGATCTTTCTAATTGATGTCAAAACGGTTAGTATACTACTATAAATTTCCGTTTTTTTAGTCGATCGATATATTAATGTATGGAAATGTATTTAAATTTAATGATAGATAATTTATAGATAATATTTATTTAAAATACAAGAGGCATCACATTAAAAAAAACATCCATTTTATAGCATGGGAAATGGGAAAATATTTTGCGATCTTTTTCTTATTTCGTTAATTAATTGATTAAATATTATAAATATTCCACCAAATTGTGTTTTATTGTTGTTTGTGGCCCGACTGTCTTTTACAAATATTAAAACAAATAATAACATTTAAAAGTAGCAAACACATTTTACAGATAAAGCTTTTAGCTTGAAATAAATAAAAAAAAGACAACCTATATGAAATTTATCTTTATATTGTTTCAAATGCTATTCTAGAAAATAAAATAACTTTTAACAGACTTGTTTTTAAATACATAAGTTTTTTAGATTGAATTTTAAAAAAAACATGTTGTTACATTTTGTATAATTTATGAAAACAAATTAATCGAAATATTAGGGCTCGTACGCATGGTAGGGTTATATTTATTTAATCTCAGAGAGTTGTTGGAAATTATTCGTATAGTGAAAACAATTGTCTTATTGATGGCAAGTTGGAAGGATGAAAAACAGTGTTTCTCATTAAAAAAATTGAAACATGCGCTTCACATTAAAAAAAATTGCAATTTGCGTAAAACCTCAATTATTTATTATTACTTTTTATCATTAAACTTATTTTAATATTATTATTCTATTTTAATATTAAATACTGAATAAAACCCCCATAATAATGCGAATAAACGAATAGGAAAAAACATAGCTAATTTTTATTCAAGGCAAATTTTTACTTAATTTAAAAAATTTACTAATATCCAAATTGTTTATGTAATAAGTTTCTGGAAAAAAACATATAAATATGTTGGACATTTTTTATTTAAAAATAAATAAATTTTTAGTGTTCTTTTTTCTCTACGGGTGGAGTAAAGTGGGTAAGTACATATTTTATGTATCAAAAAAATCTTTTATTTTAAAAGGATATTTCATTTTTGTATATATCTTCAGACATTAGCTGGTAACATATATATTTCTGAAAAAGTTTATATGTGCTTATGGCAACATAATATTCCAATTGGTCAATGTTAACAATTCATCACAGCAGAATGACATTTTAAAATTTTGTTAAATCATTGTAATCTAGAAATAAATTACTTCATTTTTAAATCTGGAAATATTTAAATCACAGTCAGCAATTAAAAAGTTAGTACAATAACAAAAACAGATACTTATTTTTACACTTTTTCTCATATTTTCCCTTATTTTATTGTAAATACTATGCCCTGGAAATGTTTTCAAATACCTCAATTATATTCAAAATAAAAATATGGGTAAAAGTAAATAATAAGGGGACCTCCGACAAACCAATTTTCATTAATAACTTTGGAGTGGAAGGCCCTTGGTTTTAATTCCAACAACACCAATATCGATGCCACGTTAAACAAGTGTGTGGAGTTACTTGCTATAGATTCAACCAATGAGAAACACCGAATAAAAAACTTCACGTAATTTGGCGATAGTTTAACATATAAAATTATTACTAAGTATACGAAGTAATAAGTAATTACGAAATAGTTAATGGTATAAATTAGAGTAATAACTAATCACAAAATGACGATTTAGAAACTAACAAAATTGCAATTTGAATTCGAATGTGTGCATGATTTTAAAATATATTACCGAAGTATTGCGCAGAGTTAACTATTTTAATTGAAATCATTAAAATGACTTCAATTTGTTTGGCGGCCTTGGCTATTTTTCACCTTATTATTAATATTAACCGATATGTGCAATTAAGACATCACCTTCTCTTTTAATATAACATTATATATATATCCTAATAAAATTAAAAATGTGAAAATTCTAAATGAAATCAAAGAATTTAAATTGTAATTACAATTCCTATGCATCGAGTGATGAGTTTCGAAGATTGTGAATTGAAATCTGTTCTAATTTAAGTTTATGGAATCTTTCTTGAACACATTTCAGTCGACGAATTTCGAGAAATATAAAATTTTGTGGATGATTTTTCTTTGAAATCTTTTGGATTTCGATAGTAATTGGTTTAAATTATCGTTATGGTTTGTTTGGAGACGTAAGCTAATTATATTTTCCTATTTTGAAAACTATCACGAAGCTAATCTCAATATGCATGTTGCATGCATTAAATACAACAGAAATAATTTCGATATTTCGTGTTTATGCCCAAACTAATTGATGTACCCCGTTTTTAGTGTGTTATTTTAAACCGAAAAGAACATTTATTTAGTTATTTGAAAAGGGAAATGCTGAGTTGCCTATCATAAAAGAGAAATAGTTATATAATATATATTTTCTATAATAATGACAGTTTGTTAATCACGATATTTTTACTTGATGATCTATAGATTTTTCGTCAAAATATGGACAAACTTCAATAAAACCGTTTAGTATATGAAATATTCAGTGTAAGAACGATAAACGTCCATCCGAGGTTATTGTGCTGAAATACGAAAGAAAAGTTTAATGTGTTATATGTATACGTAACATGCAATTCTTTTAATGTTCTTTTGCCGGCCTATTATCTTTCTTGTTTCCAAGTTTCGCAGCTTGGTGCATGGAAATACAGCTCTGCATACAACATAAAGCGTTGGGATCTTAATTTCAGCAAACAACTCAACATTCAACACTCATCGTTTTTTCTCAAGACCTTTAGGCGATAGCTTAGGACCAAAAAGGAGATAATTTAGGACCAAAAAGGCGATAACTTAGGACCAAAATGGAGATGACTTAGGACCAAAAAAGGCGATAACTTATGACCATTTCAACCATGACGAATCAAAAATAAATTCATATAACTTATTTAGTGCAAATGCTTTTATTTTTTGGTACTGCTGCACACATACACTTTACAAAATATCCTTCATTTCGAAAACTTATAACCACCATGTATAACATCCAGTAAATACTTTCAAAGGAAATTTATTTAATAAAAGAAAGCATTTTAATATTAGCTACATGGAATATCATGATAGAAACACCATGTTATGCTTTAAGGGGGTTAATTACCGTACACAAAAATAGCATAATTGACACAAATATAGTCTCGTTTGATATGTAATGATGTACCGATGCATGGGTAAAGTTTTAAAATAAATTCAATCGTGTATAAGGCGAGGATGGTGGTTCGCGGTATCAAATGTAACAGTTTGTACATCTTACTTCAATTATTGAGATTATTGTTGGCGATCAATTCCTATTTATATAATCTGCTGAAATGGCGTTTGACATAAAACCCTCCTACCTCAATTCCGACACAGCCACATTTAATTTTTATAACCATTTTTTTATTAGTTAAAATATTCCTTCTAAATGTTAAAATACAAGACCATTATACCAACCTTGACTTTCCTTTGGGAAGGGGAAAGGGCAGCTAAAGTAATTAAATGTTTTTTTTTAATAAATCTTTTACTTTGAAAATACGTCGCCAAACCTTAACGTATATGATGTCGAGTTCTATACCAAAAATAACATTGGTTTCATAAATAATTAATCATATACTATACACCTAAAAATATTACACAAACCACGAGAACAAAGATACCGAAGACAGAGAAAAAATCAAATACGCGTGGTTACAGCTACCGTATTTCATTGTAATGACACTAACAAAATAATTTCGTAATGTAACACAGTGCATTATATTGGATAGGCTAATATCCAGTGAAACCTTTTAGCTTAAATCCATTTAAATGTTTCGGGTGTCTTTTTCCATTTGATTCTTGGGTCTCATCCAAATTTGTAGGAGGTTATTATCCGATATGTCTATGTCCGTTCGGGGACTACTTTATTACGCCCAATGACATTCATAAGAATACGAAGCAGACTGCATTTGTCAGTGATGCGGCTGACCGTCTTGACAACGAGGAAAGCTTTTTTTGTCTAGTTATGTAATTGTAAAAAGATTTATAATAATAACCTAAAGATTTGTGGTGGTGTTTGTCAACAATAGAATATAATTGGGTTTATTGTAAATCCAAATGAAAGTAGAGTTTTTCGAATGATAATTAGGCGCCATCGTAAATTAAAAAAGAAATTAATTATATAAGGGGGGTTATTCATTGTTAATTCAATGTATATTATGATATTATAAACATTGTTAAACTTTCTTCAACGACTGTTCTTTTTATCCAACTGACTTAGAATATAGTAATTAGTTTTCATTCTAAAATTACATTAAGATATATTTGTATCACAAGTTAAATAGAAAGTTGTAATGACAATATATCAGTGAAATTTAAATTTTAAAGATGATTAGCGAAGCTGGCAACCCTCATCAATACATTTTTACTTTTCTTTGCCAAGTCCTTATATGCCCAACTTATATAGTAGACTCTACTTTGACACTAAACCCATCATATTGATGCCTTAAACGCGATTTCGATGTGAGGGTTGTTTACTGTCTGAGAGCTGATAAATTAATCGAAGAAACATGTCGAACGCTTGCAGCAGGGACGATTTTGTTATCGAAAAGCATTCTATGACTAACACCTTTCTCCAAATTCGCAGCAATCGGATTATTTTCATGCTAAAAATAACTTCCAACTGTCTGGGAGTGAAACACTTTGGTACAAACGATCAGGGCGGTAGACAGCCCCCCCCCCCCCCCCGAAACCGTGTGATACTTTTTTCAACACTCCTCTTCCCCCTTTTTTCCTACATGTTCGTTTTTTCTTTCTTGAATCCAAGAAAACTATTTACGTATAGTGCCTAATAGCACCGATGGTGTAGAACTATAAAAAAATAACTATGACGTCACAGCCAATCATATTCTATTTTTCTACATCGGCTGGGAGCTTGGAGTGTTCTGAACGGAAGTGAGCTGAACTCTCGATGTTTAATATCTTTCGACACTGAACTATACATTGTAACTTCTGAAACGCTTATAACCAGTTCCTTCTATGGTCGCGGTTGAAACAATACTGTTAGCAGCCATACTGTACCCCAACTAATTTTTTAAAGGGATTTTGTGGATTTTTTCTTCTTAAATCGTTATAGAAATGTTAAACATTTTATATTTTCTACATATAGAATCAATTTGCGTATCGCAAAAAAAAACAGTTGTTTTTTTTGCTACTTATCCACTTATTATTGGTGAAAATGGATTTCACAGAATAGGCATTTAAAATGTGTTTCAATGTAAAATTTAAAAAAAAAATAGCCAAAATACTGCAATTCGGCATATTTTTGCATGAACAATATATGAAACATAGAGGTATGAACTGCATCATATAGTTTAGAAAATAGTTTAGATACCATACGAAAATTATAATGGAAAAATTTGCCTTCGTGTTGTCGTAACAACGGAAATTAAACCTTCAACCATAATCCCCCCCCCCCCCCCCCCCGAAAAAAAATCCTGGCTACAGCCTTGAAAGCGATCCTTTAGATCACAGATGCAATAAATGACAATTCCGTAATTTTACAGCGTTATTTATAAGCAATATAAAACAAGTATCGTCAGGGTTCCTCTCCATTTAAAATAATTATTTACATACCATAATTAGACAATATATAGATTACAATTAGATAATTTGAATGACCTCTTACCCAGGACCGGATTTGGGCATATGCTAACTAGGCTGCAGCCTAGGGGCCTATACCATAAAAGAGCTCCGAACCACACACCAAAAAAATTAATATTCGGAAAAGATATTTCGAAGGAGGATAATTTAAATTTTAATGAAAATAGTAAACTAAAATATTTTTATGATGGAGAAACATTCTATTTTTCTTAACAGATTTGTACAATGTCAATATACCCTTATAAATTATGTTCTTTAAAGAAAATATGTTTAATTTGTGATATTTGCAATGGCAATGTTTTACCCTTTTGAGGGAAATAAGTTGTTTTTATATTTCCTACATTTTTATTTTGCTTAGATCCATTTGAGGGTAATACAAAGACGAGTGCAATATTTTATTATCACTTTCATAGATTTCAGAATGCCATTGCACCTTGAGATTTCTTGAAACGTTTGGAATTTTTTATAACATACAACTGAAAATTTACAAAACATAGTGTATCCCAATTTCATTTGTACACTCAAAAATGATTTAATTTACAGTTCTGTAATATTCATTTTCGTAAATTTTACTGCCCCCCACATTTATTCCCCAGAGTGTATTCCATACCCCCCCCCTGTAGTTGTACCACTTAACTCTAAATCCGGCTCTGTTCTCACCTTCAATTTCTCGACAAATGCACCCAACACATCAGGGTTTGAAGCCAAAAACGCACTTAACGCATCAGGATTGTAAACAAAATTTACTTGTAACATTTTAAACTATTATATTAATTTATGTAAATAAGCATTTTTTGCAAAGTAATAAAAAAATACATACACAATTGAATCCTTTATTTCAAATACCCCAATCAACTAAAAAAATCAATTTTTTTTTTAACGAAATCAGAATCTCATATGGTAAACAATTAAACTAGTCAACTTCCATTCCGTCAAATGCCAAATAAACTTTAAAAATAAACGTTTTTACAGTAAAAACATATTATATTACTAAAACCCGCTAATGGTATTTTTTTAAAATTTAAAGTAATGAATAAATATTATAATTTAATTACAGGCAACATCCATTTCAAGAAGATGTTAACTAATACTCTAAAACTTTTAATCCAAAAACTATATTAATATCAAAGATAGAATAGTTTTCTTTATTTTCTGAAAATGAGAAAAAGTACACTTTGCTAATTTCTGAAACAAACTATTCCATTACACTTTGAATCCCTCAATTCCAAAACAATTTTTAAGCACCCACACAATTTTTAATAAGTTCTTCCCCTCAAACTAATCAATTTGGAAGTAAATGACCGGAAATCCTGAATAACTCCAATCACCATAAAACCCATAAAAGCTGTCAAGAAAGCCGAAATACGTAATAATAACGGTCATTATTAATAAGAACTTGAGAACCCCCTCATATTTGCATAACAATGCGCCCATCAAATTGTGAAGATCGCTCAGCTTTTAACGCCTGAGTCCGAAACGGACAGAATGGAAATGTACTGCGTGGGTAATGTTGAATGAAAATACTACGTTTCCATGGGGACGGTTTTAATTTTTTTCCTTATGTTATATACACTCGAGTGATAATCTTGTAATTTGGTTATAAAGTTAATTGCGCATATGGCAATCTTGTTATCTGGGTAAGGTTAATTTCTCGGAAAATGGAAGGAGACAAGCTACTAAGATGTAACATACATAACACGTAGTTTTATGGGTTAATACGATACAGAGAAGAAATATAAAACTTGCAATTATATAACTCGATGTTTTTAGATCGATTATTGATATTTAGTTTATATAAATCGATGTTTCAATTATTTAAATCGATGGTTTTAGATCGATTATTTATGTTATTTATATACATAGATGTTTCTATTATTTAAATCGATGTTTTTAGATCAATTATTGATGTTTTGATTATATAAATCGATGTTTTTGATCGATTATTGATGTTTTTCTTATATAAATCGATGTTTAATTATTTAAATCGAATTACATAATTCGATGGTTAATTGATGTTATGATAAATGATATATCGGATTTAATTTTACAGCCAATTTAAAGTTTGTATCGATATTATAAGGAATGAAAAACAACAATCGTTCGGTTTTTTGTCAATTAAATTAAATGTTTTTCAAATACCATAATTATATTTTGTTTATATTAAAATTTGAGGGCTTAAATAATGAGCTTTTAACCAAAAATTATTGAAAACACATTTAACACATGTGCACTAATGCAAGAACATTAAAGTATATATTTGTCCGTATTATAGTAACATTTCTTGTGCAATTTTAAGGAAGTAAAAAAATAATATCGATAACCTCTTTACTATTGCACTACAAAAAATATCCAGTAACGTTTACGGTTTAAAACCGGCAGCTGGGTCCAGTTTATGACCGTAAAATATATGGTTAAACTCCGTAAGAAAACGGTTTACAACTGATATAAACCGTATAAGGTTTTACACTGAAAGTTGATATGTTAAAACGGTTTTAAACTGTAAAGTTAGTGTTACAGTTTTTAACCGTAAAATACACGGTACTTTTTCGTAAAAATGACTGTGCTTTCATAGTGCTTTACACGGTGGTTATTTTACAATACAAAATAAATTTACTTTTAATTATGAATTAAACAATATAAAACTACTTTTCTTTAAGTTAGAGTAGTTAGAGTTTAAGAAAGGAAAATAGTTTATTTTAATGGGGCAAAATTTGCTTTTGACAAATAAAATAGGTTAGTTCTATAAAAAAATATCAAAGGCAAATGCAGTAATGTAATAATCTCGATTCAGAAATTTTGAATACAACAAGTTTTGAATAGTTGTTCCACAAATATTCTGTTTATGGCAGAATTCCCTTTTTAACTACCTATAACAGTGGTTCCCAAACTTTAGGTTTACCATCGTTTTTAAAGTTAGACAATCTACGGACCACTGAGTTACAAGTTAGACATTGAACGGATCAACACTTTCTATTAACCGTAAAAAAACGTTCAGGAACCAAATATACTTGTAATTCAGTTTTCAAAAAATACCATGTATTTCAATAATAAAAATATCAATTTAGCTTCATTATTTAAATTTTATTACATTGCTTTTAAAATTAATGGAATCATGTGTATTTATTTGAATTAAAATAATAGGGATGACATTGGATATTGCATCATTTCATTAACTTCTATATACTTGGGTAATGCAGCATACTTTTAAAATTGTATTTTAAATACACTTTTAAAGCTAAAATGGAAGAATCTCACATTTGTCATTCCAAAAATGCATGCCTAGATTACTACACATTCGGCATACTGACGACGCCAGTTCGATAGATATAGCAATCCATCGGCTTTCTTTTGTAACACATAATTCTTTCTTTTATGTATTTTATTTTTTATAATCTGGAAATCCATGCATGCAAACATTTTACCATCAATCTGTTTTACTATGTTATTTCTTAGAGTTCAGTAGTCTGATAAAATGTTTAAATAATGTAGTCAAATTGACGAATGTGCATGAAAGGTTTTCTTTAGTGTTGTCATCTAAGGTCAATATATCAGTTGATCCACTATAGAGACATCAGAAAGGAAAATAGTACTTTAAAAAAAATGCGAAAGATAAATAATTTTTGGTTAAATCCTATTGGAAATAAGGTAAAAAAGAAAGTATAAAAGTGGAGTATAACAATGCACACAATGTTATTTATTATTTGTTAAAAAGCTGCGATTTTTCCATTCGATTCTTTTGACATAAAAAAATAAAACGTTTTCGAAGAACGACCTACTAGTTTATTTATTTATTTTTTTAAAGAGAAAAACAAAAGAATTTGGTTGTTAAAAGTTTCACGGACCCTTTCGCGGACCACCGGTTGGAAACCACTGACCTAGAGAGTGACGCTGCATGGCAAAAGAAAAATAGAAATTATCAATGCCGAATCTCAAAAGATTTCTCAACAAAAAATATTTTTA
Source organism: Troglohyphantes excavatus (assembly GCA_963932185.1). Taxonomy (NCBI): domain Eukaryota; kingdom Metazoa; phylum Arthropoda; class Arachnida; order Araneae; family Linyphiidae; genus Troglohyphantes; species Troglohyphantes excavatus. The sequence continues at coordinate 52,611,670 of OZ010671.1, forward strand.
AAAATTAATTCACATTCCTCAAAATGCATGACGCAAACTTCAGTTTAACCCGATCGAGTTGAGGAAACTGGAAACAAGCCACAATTTAAAATACCAGCATCCATCTCTTGTTATCAAATCAGAAGATAATTTATATTCGTTTGCTATGCCACAATGTGGCATTCGAAGAGTTGCAGTGTAATGCAATAACTTGAAGTCTCGGAACGTTATCAAATTATTTTAACTTGATAGAGTGAAATATCATTGACGATCGTATATGATTAAATTTCTGTGTTGTTCCCTTTTGCGTTATTATTGCTCATGCGGTATGTAATGACATTTCTCATACTACGCAATGTAATGATATTTGATAAATTGCGAAGTACGTGAATTTATATTTGAGTGAAAATTAAAATAAAGGAAATATTATAAAACATTATGATAAAAATATTATAAATTGAAAGTATCAGAAAATAACTTAAGTATAAAACCGAGATTAATGTTGTTGTTGTTTTCAGAGATTAAAAAAATATTAAATTTTAATGTCATCATTTCCTACAGTTCCTATTTAAATAAGTTAATGTCTAATTCTTAAATTAAGGGGGTCCGATACCTTCGACATTTTTTTTTTATTTTTATACTTGTACAATCTAATTTTTTTTCTCTTTCTAAATATGCATAAAAAACCATTTTAAGACGCTCAATTTTTTTTAAATTGCTCATTTATTTTTAAATTAAAATTTTAGTAATTTTTTTAACAATTTTAAAATTCCTACTCCTTTTTTGTTTTTCAATATTTTGAAGCAATTTTTTTTATTTAAGATCTTGAATAATATGTAAATAGATGTATGCATTCAAATTTTGATTCAGATACATCACTTTAAAAAAATAAAATATATTAGAAATTTTGGAAAAAAAATTGACGAAAAAAAATAAAATTCCATTTTAAGTGGTTTTAAAAAACAAATTATGGTAAAAATAGGAAATCTTAATGCATACATCTATTTAAAATATATTTATCTTGCTATACACACAAAAATTATGATTTTAAGTATAATAGTAAAAAAGCCTTAGCATTTTTAGTGTTCATTAAATTTCAAAACCACGAACAGAGATATTTGCTTTTAAAGTTTACATATAGTGATACAACTATGTTATAGAAACACATCATTAATATAGTGTTTCTTTAAAACATTCATAACTAAAAAAGTAATAGGAATTTTTTGAAGCAGTTTTTTGTGAGTTATTAAGATAAGTTTGAATATTATTTTTTAAATATAACAAAAAATGACTTTTTTTGGGAATTTTGGGTATCGGACCCCCTTAAAAGAGATCGTTTTTTGTTAAATCGTGCAATATTGACAAAACCTAATAAGTATATTAAGTTTTTTTGATAACCATTCTGCATTATTACCTGTTATTTAATTTAAGTTTTTTTTTAATTAATAAGGTTTTGGGGACGATTAAGAATTTCAACATAAATTGATTTTCTGAAGATTTATTTAAATAAATAGTCAATTATTTTGTCTTAAGAATATTAAAGTAGATAACAAAGTACCATAAATATGTGTACATATTACAATCAGTATTTAATAATATTAAAAAAGTTTTAAAAACACGTTTTAAACTTAATCCATATGTTAAAAACTTTATGAAGACATAAAAAATATATTTTTAATAATAAGATCATTATGAGCAGATTGTGAAAGCTATTGGAACGTAGTCAATACAATCTTCACAAAGTAAAACTTGAACATTAATTAGAAACCTTCAAGTTCAAAATGAAATCTTTAATTCATAAATCTAAAAATATAGAACTAGTTGCATAAATTTTTAATTACATACACCTATGGGAGATTTAGTTGATAACGACACATGCCATTTTAATCACTTCTTTCTCTAATAAGTAGATAAAAAAAATAATAAAAGTTAATGTATTACATATATTATACATTTCACTTATAATATATAGCCAGCTCCGAAAGTTTAAGACCAAGCAATTTTCATGAAGGCTAAAAAATTATTTAAAAAAAAAGGAGAAATAAGTTATATAACTAATTTTATTATAGTTCAATATATTGTTTAAAATACTTTGCAAAAAAAAATTATATATCTTATAATTTTTAATAATGTAAACATACTAAGAAAATTGTAAGAATAATTTTTAAGGGATGTTTACAGAAAATCCTTGCAAACATAACTAACACTTAAGCAATTAACATTTAACATAACTAACATTAAAAAAAAATATTTTAACCTTTTTAATCCACTGTTATTTCTTAAAGTTAAAAAAAATAACGACTCGTTACATGATCTAACTACAAACGTGATAAATATTCATACGATTTAAGAGGAATAAAAAAATTGAATGAAAGAACACAGAGAAAACCGTTTCTTACCAAAAAAAACATGTTAAAGACGTTTTTAGAGAGCAAAAGGATTTAACTAGACATTTTTGCAAAAAAAAATAATCATAGTTTTAGTATTTATACACAAAAGCCTGAATTCTGTTACTACCAGTTTTAAAATTTCAGGAAAAGTTTTTCTCCCATCAATACTTATATATAAGAATGGAGTGTCTGTCTGTGGAATCGAACAAAACCCCTCATTTTGAGTTTTCTTCACGAATTAGAATACGCTGATTCCGAAAATCACATTAAATTTTTTTTGTCTGTCTGTCTGTCCGGATTTAACTCAAAAAATACTGCAAGGATTTTTATGAAACTTACGCCATTTTAACAATATATTCTCAGTTTAAAATATGTACTTTGTTTCATGTGGGTATCTGCAACCGTTCAAAAGTTATGGAACTTTTTCCATTCAAAAACTCCGTTCGCCAATTGGCAACCAAAACACTTTGCCGAATACGATAAATTCTTTCCAATTGAAAGAATAGAATTTTTTTTGACTTTGATTGATGTGTTGTTGCATTGTTAGTATTAAAAATAATGAATGTGAAGTTTAATAAGTGCATTTTTTTATTACTGGGGTTAATTTCAAATAAAAAAATATACAACTTTTTTAATAATATGAGCTTTCAACTCCATTTGGCATTCAAACAAAATCGCCAAGTGTTTTATTTTCATTTTCTGTAAAATGCATTATTTTTATCGACGTCATATTACAGGCTAATATTACGAAAATCGTTTTCAATTATTAATTTTTAGGGATTGTTATATTGCAAAATATATGTATTTAAAAAAAACATCAGATTATACGCGATAGCATGTAAAGTCGTGAATATAAAAATTAAAAAATAATAGGTTAAGGTATCTCCATAACTACTTAAGGTAATTGAATAAATGTACACAGGGTATACAGAGCGATATTCGACTGAAAAAGTCGCATAGTACTTCACAAATTGACCACGAGCAACGCCGGGCCATACTGCTAGTTGTAAATGAATGCTAAAATCTGTCAATAACAATTATATTGTGCACTGAAAGTTCTAACGCCAATTAAACGGATATATTTTACATTCACTTAACGTAGAACATATCCCTTTACACAAATGTCGACTCAATTTACTAACTATACTTTCGAAATAAAACTTAACGGTAAATCACAACAAATGTTCTTTTCACAATAATACAATGAACTATTTGAATACTGAAACGAAAAATTTCATTTTGAGGTACCCAAAACTTTGAGTACTTACGATGTAGATTAATTTAATTGTTGAGTTTTGAAGTGAAAGCATCAGTTAAATCCGTTATATCATAATTAATCGTTTATTTTACAACCACTTGAATCATTAATTGCTTTCAGAACGGAACGAGGAAAAAGGGATATAATTACTAGACAACAAGCGTAAGGAAGCATTTTACAAAAGCGACATGAACCTTAACTAAATTAATCAGTGATGTTATTTTAATTCATTTCAATCGGTCTGTTTTAATTTATTAATTTTAATTACCATTTATAGTAAAAAGTGTTTCTGTATGAAAATTTTCGAATAATAAAATGTTTAATTTAATACTGTAAAAAAGGTACTTAAAAATGAGTACATGAACCTACTCGTTTTTCTTTGAGTACAATTGAGCGACGACTTACTCAAATTTAAGCAACCGCACTTTCGCAAAAATCAGCAGTGTGGTTTAATATAGCTAATCTCAGCTTTTGTTCAAACAATTTTAAGGGGGTCCGATACCTTCGACATTTTTTTCTTTATTTTTATACTTGTACAATCCAATTTTTTTTCTCTTTCTAAATATGCATAAAAAACCATTTTAAGACGCTCAATTTTTTTTTTAAATTGCACATTTATTTTTAAATTAAAATTTTAGTACATTTTTTAACAATTTTAAAATTCCTACTCCTTTTTTGTTTTTCAATATTTTGAAGCAATTTTTTTTATTTAAGATCTTGAATAATATGTAAATAGATGTATGCATTCAAATTTTGATTCAGATACATCACTTTAAAAAAATAAAATATATTAGAAATTTTGGAGAAAAAAATTGACGAAAAAATAAAACATTCAATTTTAAGTGGTTTTAAAAAACAAATTATGGTAAAAATAGGAAATCTGAATGCATACATCTATTTAAAATATACTTATCTTGCTGTACACACAAAAATTATGATTTTAAGTATAATAGTAAAAAAACCTTAGCATTTTTAGTGTTCATTAAATTTCAAAACCACGAACAGAGATATTTGCTTTTAAAGTTTACATATGATACAACTATGTTATAGGAACACATCATCAAAACATTCATAACTAAAAAAGTAATAGGAATTTTTTGAAGCAGTTTTTTGTGAGTTATTAAGATAAGTTTGAATATTATTTTTTAAATATAAAAAAAAAATGACTTTTTTTGCGAATTTTGGGTATCGGACCCCCTTAACAAAGCGACTTGAAAAACTTAACCCTTTGCACTCCAAGAACACTTTGCGATTTGTGTTCTTTCTATGGAACAGTTATTCCTCTTTACGTTCTTTTCCACGCTCGAACTAGTAATTTTTTTATACTCATAAAGCGAAAAAAATCCTGATTTATTTTGTATTTGCAAGAGAACAAATTGAAAAAAAAGATTGATTTTCTAAACACTAGATCATGCTGTTCTCGTTTACTTTAAAGAACAGGGAAACAAAAGAACTGGTCGTTATGTTGGCGCTTGAGAGGCGACAACGGAGTGCAAAGGGTAAAAATAGTTGTTTAGAAGATGGTTTTCCCCATTATTTGAGGTCGATTACTTATTACTTGCGATTCTTGTTTCGTCAAAAGTTATGTGATTCAATGGCGAAACTATTGTCAAATACGACGAAAGTAGCCTTGAGTATTGCATTAATCTCAAAAATGAGTGTGTTATTTCTAAGTGGAGTCTCAGAGGTGGCACGTGACTATGTATTTGCTATGAGGAAGACGCAACTACTAGAGTCTTAACACTTATTCGCCTTCACCGGTAACAATTACAGGTAGGGATTTTCTTTGCGCCCTTTTCAATCCTTACAGGTAGCCGCATACCCTATAATATTTTAGTATATTTCTAGTACACTGTTAAAAATTTCAGTTCAGCGATGTACTATACCTTAGTGCAAAACAGGGGTCTACACCATATTATGGAGGAATCTAGGTTAAACCAAAAATCCTTTATTAAAAAAAACGGAGGTTTTACCGATAATTAGTTCAATCTCTTTAACGGTATCCGAAATTTTTGCTGTCCCTACATCAACAAGTACCTCCAAGAGAGACAACGACAGTCACTAGTCTCCGTGACCTAGTGGATAAAGGCGTTCAGCTATGAATCAGAGGATTCCTAGTTCGAGCTCAAGTTGTCATTTGCGATCGGAGGGTTCCCAGCTTCGCTACAAATATAGTACTATTACAATACTAAGAAAACTCGAATTTTGAGTTTTATGCAACGTTATGAGTTTTATGCAACGTTATGAGTTTTGGTGCAACGTTTCACCACTAATCCATCCGTGGTAGCACCGTAAAATGGTGAAACTAAACACCAAATGTTGGTTGCAGCTAAATGAGTGCCAACGCTTGGTGAAAGGTCGGGATAATTTTTAACAGTGTAGTTAGTAGTTTAGTTTCTAGTAATCAAGTAAAAAGACAGAATAACTAAAATGAATTTGCTGCAGATCAAATTACCGGTGCTCGGGGTTACTGTCCCTTCACACTGATAGGGACTAGATGACAGCAAATATATTAGTTCTAAAGTACAGTATAATAGAATACCGAAATATATTCCAATTCCGATTTCGTAAGATCATGCGTATTTTAAGTTAAAACAAAACTTCCAATGCCATTACTTTTGTAGTACCAACAAACATGCAACGTTCTAACTTCGATTGAAGGGTCCAGACGACTTATTTCGGCTTGACTGACCTTCTGCCTCTTTCATCTCCAAAGAGTTTCCTCGAACATACTTCTTTCAAATTGGTTTACGCTTCAAACAATGGAGAATTCAAACAATGGCGCTTTCAACCCTTTCTATCAGTAAAAATGGTGTTGTTCGTCATTTTCTTGGGTTCGCGCCAAATGTCGCCAATAAGCACTTCGACACTTCGATCGCACTTCCTTAATTAGTTTTCTATTGTCTTCTAATTTCATGTAGGTTAATAAAAGTTGCTCTGGGATCAGAAGTTTATAGGTTATGTGTGATCACTATACATTGGTTGGATCCTCTATGGTTATATTCATTTAAATGGTAAGTTTTTTGGGGGGGTTATTGGTTAAATAACGTCGCATTTGAGCTGCACAGTGGGCTATTGGAGACGGTTCGCGGCCTATCTCGAAGGAAAGACCCGGGAACGATGCCTCGTATTTTTGAACCCTGGTCAGATGACGAGGAAACACCTGAAATGGCACCCAACGCCTTCTATAGACGTTGTGACTTTGGACACCGGTCAGATTTATCGTGCACCAGTCCCGTATACACGCCGATAATTTTTTTGTGGATATTCTGGACGACATTACTAGTATTTTGTAGTGAAGCTGACAACCCTTCGATCACAAGATCACTACTTTTTACTTTTCTTAGTCAAGTCCGTCGCACAGGATCGAACTAGGAACCCTTTATTTCCCATCTGAGGCCTTTATCCAACTCGGCCACGGAGGCCTCTGATTAATGTGACAGCATGCATAGTGATTGGTTAAGCTTACGTCGTACTAGAGCTGTACATTGGGCAATTGGCGACGGTTCGGGTCCGATCTCGAAGGAAAGTCCCGGGAACGATGCCTCGAATTTTTAAACCATGGCCAGATGACGAGGACAACACATGAACCTGGCACAAACGCAACGTTAATAGACGCCAGGACATTGGACCCCGATCAGATTTATCGTGAACCAACCCCGTATATACACGTCAGTATAATTTGTTGGATGTGGTCGACTTTTTTGGACGACTTTCTAGTATTTTGCAGCGAAGCTGGCAACTGTCCGATTGCAAAATCACTTATTTTTGTTTTACTTTTCTTTGTCAAGTCCATCGCACGAGCTCGAACTAGCAATCCTCTGATTACCAGCTGAACGCCTTTATCCACAGGGCAACTGGAGGTCCTATTAAAATGGTAAGAGTTTAAGGAAGTTTACGCCCCAACATATTTAACATACACTAACCCTATCTATGCTATGAGTTTTTGGGTTAATTCCTAGTGTACGGTGCTCCCGCCAAATGGGATTTGGCGACAATTGATAGACTATAAATTTTATATTTTGGCAACACTATTTCATCACGTTCTTAGCAATATCATGATGTACGGCAACCCTACTTTTTTTCGCACCGTTTCCCGTTGTTTGCCAAGCTTCTGGCGCCAATTTTCAGAATCGCGCCAAGGAGACACCGTACACTAGGAATTTACCAGTCTTTGACTAGAAGTATTATAATATGTAGCAAAATAAATCAACAGCGCGAGAATAGAAACTCAAGAACCTTTCCTCGTATAATCTCTTCCAAAACCGAACATTTTACTCAAATATACTTTTCTCAAAAACAGGTATTACAAACCGGATAGGTTAAGAAACTCTGATTTTGGAAATAAAATATGGATGAAAAGATTTTACTTCAAACGTTCACTTTTTTTATTGATTAATCGCATCAGAACTAAAATTCCCAAGCGTGTCTGTAGACCTTGTATTATTGGATTTCGATTCACTGTGGCACAGCAGAAATCTTAATCCTTTGAACTGCGATCCGAAGAATGATTTATGGTAGCTGAAGTAAGGACGATACTGCAATAAAAGTAAAAATAAAATCACTTTAATGCGAAGTTGGGTATGAAGAAATTTCGCCCAACCATTCCTGCCCACCAAGAAGATTACCTTTGCTTTTTGGTCTTCCGAAATCGAAAATTCCTGGTCTTGGCAGGAATTACTTTTGATTTGACCGATCTTATATTAGTTTTCCTTATTCGGATTTTTTTATACCGGTATCAATTTTTAACGTAGTTGAAGTTTTGTCGATACGCAGTTTCAGTCGGTTATGTCAAAAGATCTGAATTTTTAATATCATGAAAGTTATTAATGGTAATACTAATAAACGTGTATAACTTGAAAGATCTTATGGATATGTAAAGAAATGTATGTTATGGTGTGCAACAGACAAAACAGCCGATTTCTTATCATTAGCATTGCGTTTACTTAGCGGTCAAACCCTAGATAATGGTTGACTTTATTGCAAAACCGTATAGATCCTTACAAAACCGTACATAGATAGATAGCTTGGTAACAAAATCAAATATATCCAAAATATGTTTTATCTCTCTTACAAAGTAATACTTATACAAAGCTAAAATTTGGTTAAGTCATGGATCAATCTAATACCAAATTGCGAAAACAGAAGATAGAATTCTTGCATAAATAATATAATTAGTTGTTTTGTTTCTCTTGAAAATATTTGTCAAAAGTTATCTATCTGGTTTAGAAACTAGACGGCAAAATTGAACTACTGCCTATTCTTTGTTAACACATACATATTTAGTGGGATTAGCCTTTACAAAAATTCCAACTGTAAAATTTATTCCTCGGACAAAACAGCTTTACTTTGTCTCTAAAAGATGGTTTTTGGGTTACTTTTCGAGGGAGAAGAGAATCGCCTACAGTCCTGAAAAGATGTAAGGCGCTTTCCGTATATTTCTAAGAATCTAAAGAGACTCCTTTTTTGTATGGAAAAGTTAAAAAGTTAACTTATTGAAATTGTGACATTTTAGCAAATTTTTGATTTTGTACGGTTTTTATCTATCTAGCCATACAAGTTACTTTTTATGTTCTTGAATTTGCAAAAGCACCAGAGTGAAGTAAATATCACAAAAACCAATCCTCAGTAAGATCGGTTTGATTTAGAAGTATGCAGTCTTTTCTAAAATGTACGTGTCAAAATATAAAAAGTAGCAATTTCACTGACGAAAAGCAAATTAAACAATGTAAATTAGCAAATAGCAAATTAGCAATAGTGGTCCATGTAGTATCTTTTAACTATCCCCCAATAATTGAGGACTAGAAATGGAAAACGACCTAAGTACCAAAAAAATCGAAAATCTTTTTTTTACGGAAAAATGTCCTAAAGACCAAGCTAAACAAAATGGAGAACGCAAAAAGTACGAACTCCAGTAGTAATAGTTCAACGAACGCCCTAATAGTGGAGAACGCCCTAAGTACCAGATGCGAGTGTTTTTCATTTTTCGGCCTCTCCTGAAAATTTTTCTTTTTTGGGCTTAGGTCGTTTTGCATTTCTAGTCCTCAATTATCTAACTTCTTAAAATCGTTTACTACTGTACTACTAACAATATTAACTGTTAAGTTGTTCCATTTCTCTAATAATTTCTAACATATGCGAAGTTCGTCAAAGTACAGAAATTAGACCTCATGTTAGCTTTTGGGTTTCAAGACAAATTCTTTCATATGAATTTGAAAGAGAAAAAATAAGGTGTGTAATGTGGGTGTAAAAGCACGTGTATGGCAAAAGTAATCAGTGGCTGTTTGCAAACACAAACAATAGTTTCAAGAGCTAGTCACCTGTACGTGCTAGTCACATCAGTGGCTGTAAAACGGAATCACAGGGTGGTATCGTAGCTTAGAGCCACAAGAGTGTGGTAAGTCACTTAGTTTTCGTGTAATATATTAAAAATTACATTTAAACATTTCCTGAAGAAGAAGTGAGTTATCGTTTTCGTCCTTTTCTACTGATAATGTGCATTTAAGTTTTTGATTCATCAAACATACTGCAAGGTATTTCGTAGTTGACTTATCTCAGAGGCATGACATAACAAAATTACGAAATGGGATTAAAAGTTCGCGCGTATCTCGTTCGTCACTATTGATGTATTAAAAAAATTAAGGTTTTCATATTTAAATAAATTTTCCAATTTTATGAATCATCCACCTTCTCTTTGCCATCAGGTACAAATATGCAATACGTACTTTTCCTTTATTGTATAGGATAAAAGCTCGCAAAGAAAAATTTTTGAAAATTTGGCATTTCTCTCTTAATAATGCTCCAATGAAATTTACACTTACACAGGATTTAATCAATATCCGAATGTATAAACTTCATGCAGAATCGTGAAATTTTTTTATGAGATTGTTTTTCTAAATATCGAAAATAATTTGGGTAGTTATACCCTATGGACTATGACATTTAAAATTTAAATGAGAAGTACGCAAGTGAAGATCCCTTGTGACTGGATGACTAACTTGACATCTGCTGATTACATGAAATTTTAACTATTAAACTTCAAGAGAGCATTATAAATCTCGCATAATCTCTTTGACATTAATGTTATGATAATTCCCGACACATTTTAATAGCTCTTGAAGGAATTTAATGAAACGTTTTCAGACGGGTCGTTATAATGCTTACAGGGGAAACTCAAAATTCAATGAACTCGTTTCAGTATGTTGACCATGATGGCCATTTCAATTATAATAGCAATCTTTCTTGGGGGAGATACGTTAAACTTAAGCCTCCGAATTATGCGTCTAATCCCTTGAAATTTTGCCGTTAATAACAATTTACGTTCTCAACTATTAACCATCCGTTTGACATGTAAATTAATTTCCATGGTGAAATGTATTGTGGAGTGAAGTTTATACAGAAAGAGCCGTATTTGATTGTTATACTGTTTAAATTAATATTTGTAAATTATGTGTGTCGGTATAATATCGGAATGTTTCTTAACGATGTAAAACACTCGCCGCATTTATAATTATGATTTAGTGTATTAATTGAAGGGGCAAGTGGAAGAAGGAGTTAACAGACTAAAATCACTTTCCAAGATAAATAGCTTTTTCACTAAAAACAATATTGAAGAAAAGGATCGCTTTCCGTTGAGCATCCACTATTTGTCGCCAAGGAAAAAATTAGCACGATACTTTTTCCTGTTCATCGACCGTGAACGTGATTAGTGGTGGTAGGTTAACAAAATTGGCGCGTTTTCGCACATTTAGAATTTAGGTTCAATTAGTGAAATCGAACCATTTTAAGTGAAATATATACTTTTTACTGCTCCGTATCTGCCTAAATAAATCATTCAAAGTCATACAATTTTGAGAGAAGACGCATATGTACTTAAAGTTTTCATCTAGATCAAAATTATGTTGTTGTTTTTTTCAAAAATGCTTGTTAACCACTTCAAATGTTTTATTGTTTAGCATCTCATAATGATATTTCAAATTGGCATGTTAACCCTACGAGCGGTTGGAAAAAAAAAAAAAAACAGTAAAGTAAAGTCTGCGAAATAGTTTACTTTATATTTACAATGTAAGTAGGTTATATGTATGAGTTTTCTAATTTTTCTTATTTTAATATAGCTGATTTTTAAGTACCTATTTTTAACAGTGTACCATGCAAAGTTGTGTTTCGTTTCGGACGAATTAACGCTGCACTTGAGCTGTTCAAAGGGCCATTGAGGATGGCGGTTTAGGATAATTCCCGAAGAAACGATCCGGGAGCACTTTCTTTCCTTTTCGAACCAGATTCGAACTCCTGCTGATATTATGCACTTCAAAAATTCCAACGGATCCGGAATTATACTTCAGGGTGGGGGGGGGGGGGTGCACAATCATTGATAAATATTTTGCTAAAATTAGGTGGTTATATATTAATATTTTTCTACAATTTTTATACATCTCTTTTACTTATAATTCTAATTAATTCCTTTTATAATTAATAAATATCCAGCATTAATTAAGACATATCTATTGCATTATTCATATAATTATGGTGCAAATAGTTAGGCTAAATTATTTATTTTAGTGAATTCCGAACACTAAGGGGATGGGGGGGCGGTTAAAAGGTCTTGGGGCGAATGTCAAAGTATAGTATAAAATTCTAATTGCCTACTAACGACCCTCTTTCATAACACAAACACAAAGTTTGAAGGAGCTCAGACATAAGATTGAAATTGGAAATATCTGGGCGAAATCTGGACGTATGGTAACCCTACAAATATTTCAATAGGACTGATTTTATGTCACTCTTTCACAACATGTTACTTTGTTATTCTCAAACATCTACTAAGAAACAAACTATCCAGAAAAACCAAACAAAGGAGAGCGAAATAACGATATTTTTATATCGATTTATTTATTTTTGTGTAGAGTAAATCTGCAAATATTTAATCTGTAGAGGTCATTTGCCTTTACGTTTGTTTAGTGAGGAACTTTGCAGAATGCTTTGGCAGCTCTGGTATTTGTCCTATCGTCTGTTGGTGGCTCTAAATTTTGATTTAATGTTTCCAAATGTTCCAATCACGGAATGCAAGTTTGTTATGTAAGAACTGATGTGTTATATTATCATTTATTTTTGTTTAATTCCTTCATAAACGTAAAATGTTCATTTATGCAGTGTAAGCTTGAAGTTATTCACTAATAAAAATCCGAAAAGGATTCACTGATAAACAAAAGTAGCTATATCAACGGTATACACGCTGGATACAGATGCAAAAGCAGATATATCCAGCAGAAAAGAACGTAAGCGTCAGCAAAAGGATATCTAATTTTTTGGAATGTAGATATAGCGGGTTTTGCTTCTTGGACAAAACACAAGCTATAGAGCAATTGCTGCTATTGCCCTATAGCTATATCCACTATTGCCTTTCTACATAACGAATTTTGGTTGGACGATGAGAATCAAACTCACAACCATTCGATAAAGAGCTCTCCAATATTATAATCAGGCAAACTTTTGAATTTCCAAAAATGTAATTATAATATTATATTCCAAAAACAAATGGAGTTACATCCAAAAAATTTGTAAATGATATTTTGGTATCGATTTGTACTTAATAAATGTGGCTTGAATTCAATTTTAGAATATAATAAAAGGTCTGAAAGCTTTATTTAATAATAAAAAACCGAAAAGGATTCACTGATAAACAAAAGTAGCTATATCAACGGTATACACGCTGGATGCAGATGCAAAAGCAGATATATCCAGCAGAAAAGAACGTAAGCGTCAGCAAAAGGATATCTGATTTTTTGGAATGTAGATATAGCGGGTTTTGCTTCTTGGACAAAACACAAGCTATAGGGCAATTGCTGCTATTGCCCTATAGCTATATCCACTATTGCCTTTCTACATAACGAATTTTGGTTGGACGATGAGAATCAAACTCACAACCATTCGATAAAGAGCTCTCCAATATTATAATCAGGCAAACTTTTGAATTTCCAAAAATGTAATTATAATATTATATTCCAAAAACAAATGGAGTTACATCCAAAAAATTTGTAAATGATATTTTGGTATCGATTTGTACTTAATAAATGTGGCTTGAATTCAATTTTAGAATATAATAAAAGGTCTGAAAGCGTTATTCAATAATAAAAAACCGAAAAGGATTCACTGATAAACAAAAGTAGCTATATCAACGGTATACACGCTGGATGCAGATGCAAAAGCAGATATATCCAGCAGAAAAGAACGTAAGCGTCAGCAAAAGGATATCTGATTTTTTGGAATGTAGATATATCGGGTTTTGCTTCTTGGACAAAACACAAGATGGCGAGCATACATTTGCAAAAACAGTTATATCCTTTAACGGATTAAAATACAAGTTGTGCAAAAATTTAAATAATTTAGTTTTTAACTTATTCAGTTATCTGATAACTTACACATTTTTATAAAAACAAAATTGCAGTTTTTTTTTCATTTTTTACAAAAAAAAACTTATTTTATTTATAATAGTTAAGTTTTGACAGTTTTTTCAATCCTCTTAACTTTTTTCAATAAATCGTAATTAACGATTTATTGAAAAAACTTAAGAGGACATATAGCTACTTTTTTATAATTGTATATGGTTTAGTTTACTGCCGATTTTATTAGTTACTGACAAGTTTTTTTTGTCTTCGAGCAAGAAGAACAAATGTCATAATTGACAGTTTGAGAAAAACAGCCTTAAAAGTTTGAGGCTCAATATCCTTGCAATTGTATGAAAAACACGGAATTGTTTAATTTGAAGGATTAAAGTAGCTTAACACAACATTGCTGATTATTTCATTTACAATATATACAAAATATTTTTTAAAGAAAGGTGGGATAAAATTGACATTAGTCGTTCTTATTGCAAGTCACAGATATCATAATTAATAAAAGTTAAAACATTTGCACTCCCATTGTAGTATATAACTAACTATTCAGAGCGCTTCATTTAAAGTGTTTCAAATTTGTCCCTATTCAGAGCTACACTACAATTAAACTCGGTGCGTTCGCATTCTATAGACAAAAGGCTTATTGTATTTGGTTACCATTGTAAGGCAAAATGCAATGTATGGTCAGCAAATAATATGAAATGTTCACGTCCTAAATCGATACATTTTCTGTATTACAGATGGGAATGCATCATTATATATAAACTAATATTAATTCAGTTAATATCATAGTTTAAATAAAACCCCTTTTGAAGAAGAGTTAACGTTGTATATTGTCGGCTTTACTCACGAGCTATGTAACTATCCTTCGATTACAGTAGAGTAAGGTTTGGGAATTCAGCTGACATACTATTTTCGTTACTTATACATTGAAGGCATAAGAAAGATAACACTTCTTGACATTGTCAATTGTTTTATGGGGATGCATTATTATATATAAACTAATATTAATTCAGTTAATATCATAGTTGAAATAAAACCCCTTTTGAAGAAGAGTTAACGTTGTACATTGTCGGCTTTACTCACAAGCTATGTAACTATCATTCGATTGTAGTGGAGTAAGGTTTGGCAATTCAGCTTATATATTATTTTCGTTACTTATACATTGAAGGCATAAAAAAGATAACTCTTCGTAACATTGTCAATGGTTTTTATGATTTTACATAATTAAAAACAAATTCAGATAGACAATATTGCATCAAAAATACCAGAACAGTGTATATGTGTTGTTATTTTTTATATAATACTAACAAATATTAGTTTTATATTTTCTTCAATTAATAAAAGGTTATATATATATATATATATATATATATATATATATATATATATATATATATATATATATTTTAAAGATAAAGCATTGAACGGGCTTCAATTGGGGCTACGATAGGGATAAGTAAGGGTGAAAGGAGTTTTTCTTACTACCCAGCACAACTTTTCTCAGCACCGGATTTCAGATTTATGCTGCCCTATGCGAGATGTTCCGAGTGAGCCCCCCTCTTCCATCTGTGATTTTGAAGTAAGTGTATTTCAGAAGTCCCTTCATGTCAGATTAGTACTATCAAATTTATTACCAGCAGGGAACAAGAAAAATGCGTGATTTCAATTAGCAAACTTTTCCAAAATATTAAGAGTCATTCAAAAGAATCGAGTAAATTTTTGTTATTTTACAAATATTGAACTTCGGTAAATATATATATATATATATATATATATATATATATATATATATACATGCACTTCTGTAAAAGAAATTTGTGTAGCTTTCGGCCCCCCGGCTAGGCAACTGCCTAGTGGAAAATGCCGCAATGCCTTTTCATGTTGTAACTAGGGTCAATACCAGTAATTTTATTATATTTAGTGGATTATGGCAATCTGTTCAACTCCCTCATTTTCTTTTGTAAAAAAATGACTTCAAAGCCTTCGACAACCAATGAGATGGTTTTTAAAATGTAACAGTTTAATTTCCTTTTTAGAATTTTGTTATAAAGAGAAAACATCTAATGGGACTTCAGCTTAAAAAATAAGGAAGTCTATGTAATTCATAAAAGTTCCCCGGTCCACTTTGCACTTCTTCACAGAACACCAGATTTTCGCCGACTGTGGGAAGTGTATTCAGCAATGCTTATTTTAGATTTGCAACTCAAATTTTCGGAATTATTTTTCCCTGTTTTATTAGGCGTCATATCTTAACCATTATATTTTTAACTTTTTTTATGGTGCACTAATTACATTAGTCGGAGCTCGGGGCCTTATTCAAAACTACCTAAGAGCCATCATGTATTTATAAGTTGTTTCTTTAAGCCGGATTAGTTCACATGTGTAATTTTGCACATGTGAATAATTTTGCACATGCGAATAATTTTGCACATGCAAATAATTTTGCACATGCAAATAATTGTGCACATGCAAATAATTTTGCACATGCAAATAATTTTGCACATACAAATAATTTTGCACATGCAAATAATTTTGCACATGCAAATAATTTTGCACATGCAAATAATTTTGCACATGCTAAACTAATTTGCGCATGTGAATAATTTTGCACATGTGAACTAATTTGCACATGCAAATAATTTTGCGCATGTGAATAATTTTGCACATGTGAACTAATTTGCACATGCAAATAATTTTGCACATGTGAATAATTTTGCACATCTAAACTAATTTGCACATGCAAAATTGTGCACATGTGAATAATTTTGCACATGTGAACTAATTTACGCATGTGAATAATTTTGCACATGTGAACTAATTTGCACATGCAAATAATTTTGCACATGTGAATAATTTTGCACATGTGAACTCTTTTCTGTACAATAAAAATTGAAAAAACGCACTATATAAATAATTTGTATATCAATTTTAAAACTTTTCTTTTGAGTTTTAATTCGTTTTTTCTTATCATTGCTGCACGAGCGTTAGCAAGTTCAATGTGTTTACTCGACCTTTCAACACTTATTCTGTTTGTCCGTAAATTTGTTAGTTTCGCATATACAACCAAACGCGTGTGTTCGATATTCTTCACATCTGGCATGAATGTTGCCTATTGCTTTGAAGTCATTAAAACCGACATATATCTATTTTTAATTTATATATCTATTTATTTTTGTCACAAGGTCTACGGTTTCCAGAACTGCTACTTAAAAATACTTTTTTAAATTAAAAACGTAGAAAACATTCTGATTAAAATAAAATAAAATCGAAGAGTTTGTGTGTGAGGGGGTGTGGGGGGAGGGGATGTGTTGGAGCACGGCCAGAAGTATTTCATGGGAAACGTGATTTCAGAAGAAGGGGATGGTCGACAACAGAGGTAAGATAAACAAACTAGTTTGTTGCCGCTGGCTTCCATCCACGAATCGGCTGATAATTTCTTATCCAACTAGGTTACATTTATGTTAATCGGGATATTGCCACGCAGTTATAGTGTCGGAATGGATTACTCTAAAACGTAAAATGGCGTTTCTATCCTAATACCCATGTAGCTCATTTTAAAGGCGTTTCACGTCAAAAAACAATTTATATATACTTTTTTAAAACATTAACTTGTTCCTGTGGGGACCTCTGAAAAGTACCTGTCACACATCACCCCTAAGCACGATAATAAAATGTCTCCTGTGGACCTGTTCAATGTCAATCAACAAGCGATGGCCATTATCAATGGGACTACTAAGGGTTAGCAAACAATATGCCATTCTGACATGTGTAGTGTTCAATTTCTTATGGAGTGGCTGTCCTTATGATGGATTTATGATTACTTATAATAAATGAAAACACACGTTTCCACGGACGAGGGATTTCTTTATACTACAAGTTTACAATTGAGATATAAAAATATATTCATTCAACATATCGTTGACTAAAAGTACACTCATTGTATGTCTAACGATTGTACTTTTAGCCATCGATACAAGAGTTTTAGGGATTTTATTTTATTTTAACTTATTCACTTTACTTATTATATTTATTAATAAAACTACATTAACTTATTTTTAAGTTATTATATTTCACTTATTATAACAAAAACACTTATAATTTTTTCATAAAGCGAATTGTTTTTTTAAGCACACTAAAGGTTTTATATACAAGTAAATCGAGAAATGCTGATTTCCTGCTGAAACCCTGTAGTTTTTTAAGATACTTTACAACGGCTCTTCGTTATTGCAAGATTGTCGGTATAACGAAATAGCGTTGTATCGAATAAAAAGAATGCCATATGCAAACGGTTGGTTTAATCAACGTCGCACTATAGCAGCATAGTGATTGATATCACATACATACGATTTAACCTGTTCAGGGCGTAGCCAGGATTGTCCGAAGGGAGGGGGGGGGTTCATAAATTATTTTTGGTCCGACAAAACCAAACAATTTTTAACTAATAATTTTAATTAAATTTAATTAAAATTTTTAATTAAAATTAATTAATAATTTGAATAAAAATTAATTATTGTTATATATATTTATTATATATAAAAATAATTTTGATTTTAAACTGGCTAGGGGGGGGGGTTCTGACCCAAGGTAACCCAATGCTGGCTGCGCCACTGAACCTGTTAACACTGCATTACTAGGCGGGTGTTAGTAAAACATTGACGGCGAGAACATGTTAAAACCGCACAATGGGCTATTTGAAACGGCATGTTTATTCCGTACTTTCTTTTATGAGATATTAGGTAGTCCGGTAGTTTTACAGCTTTTTAAGTAAAGTTGGGCATGCCTTGGGTATTGGGGAAAAAACTGCCTGGCCAGCTCAATTGCAATGTATACTTTAATGGGGGGCGCTTTAAGATGCATGAAGTGTTAAAAATTACTATACAATCGGACGTTAGGTAGTAGTAAGTTATGTCACTAAACCTACCTTGAGTCGGTTCCTTGTTGACCAGAATGCTGGCGTTTCACTTTCGACATGAGTTTATCCCACGGGCCTCCCATGGCGGAGGCCCCGGTTGCCCGAAACATTGCCATTTTCTATTCGAGATTTGTCTTTAAACCCCCGATTTCACTAAACAGTAGTAGTCCACTTTTAATGTAGGTAATCCATTGTCACGGCTGTCGCCGATTGGTTGAAGTTTAATCCAGAGTCGTCGCCAACACACACCTCTCCAAGTCTAGTCATCGTAGAGAGCAGACGCACACACAGAGGATTGAAGGAGAAGAAGCATTGACGAAGAACACTTTGTATTGTGTTTGGAAAATGAGAAACTTTCCAAGATTTTATTGCTTGCGCGATGTTGTTGATGATGTTGTTGTTGTTGTTGTCATCGGATGAAAAATTGTGCCCAAGATAGAAGGAAGATTAGATTCCAAAGATAGATTCCAATAAGAGTACCTATGATAATCTATGATAGTGCACAAGAAAGAATTTACTCGAAGTATATATATATATATATATATAAAGACTTGATTGTCAAAAAACTCGATCTATCTGATATGACTACTTGAAATTTGTTATCACTAATGACTATTAAATATTTTAGAAAGGCAAATGCGAATACTTGTTTCCAAATACGTAAAGGCACTAACAATAACTCTAGAGAAGTTGAGAGAGATATATATTCACCTAACTCTAAGGTCCTACGTTTGAAAATAAAAGGTGTCCCAGCATCTAAGATGGGACGTTTAGAAGTAGTCTATTTGGGCTGTAGCCAGGGATGGCGCATATTGAGACTCAGGACCCCTTGTAGGCAAAGTCGAAGTTAATCCAAGGGGCCTCACCTGCGATGGCCTTCGCATGCGGGTGCAAGGGGGGGTACATTGTGGTCTCCGCCCCGCACCCCTCGCCGAGGGTTCTGGAGAGTTTTGTCGTGTGCAGTTTTCCCGCCGCCGCGGAATCGTCTGCTCAGGGGGCTCGGAAAATAATCGTTTGCGCCTGCCTGTGGTGGGGACGCAGTTTCGCATTTGGCTCTACAGGCTGTTTTCGGAGGTAGCGCTACCTAGTGGGAAGGAGGTTGTTTGGACGCGTGGTTTGGAATTTTTTTAAAATGGGGATTTCGTGGTTTTAGTTTTTTTTTCCGGTACTCTCGTTTGCGTTTTTGCATTTGAAAGGGAAAATAGTTTTCGAAAATATTTATTTCGTTGCGATAAGACGGTGAAGTATTTTTGCTTGGGTTCCAGCGTCGAGACTGTTGGAACGATTCTGATCATGTTGATATTTTAAGATGAGAGTTCGGATTGTTCGTGATATTATCTTTGGGAATAACTATTTTAAGAGGACACAGTATCATCTAAACTTTTTTTTGAATTCATGTTTTAATGTATATTATTTAACTTTATATAAATGAACACTATTTAACAAAAATTGCATTTTTTTTTAATTTAAACTTTTTTAATTTTGTTTTAATTAATTTAAAACTCTAAGTTTTTGTTTTATATTTATATTTTTTAACCATTTTTTTTCACATATCCTTATTGACATTGGCATCCTAGTATTGACATTAAAATTTTGCTTACTACACGAATTTGATTTTTATATAAATAGTTATTCATAATAACACACAAGTTTTTCTTAAAACTCAACTTTTTTTTTATTTAGTAATTTTTTACAAAAAAAAATGCTAATTCGCATGCCCATTTATAATCTACACATATTTCACTATATATTTAAAACATATTACACAGTTCTCCATTAATATTAAGAATATCTTAAATTGTAAAAATGTAATATTTAAATATCAAGGAAACTCAATCACGGAGAAAACCGATTTAAAATGTTCGTTCCTTGAAAAACATTATTCATTAACCGTTAAAAAATATCAACTCATTAAAAATAAAGGTACAATTCTATAAATTTGCAAGTATCTAGTAAATTACAAATTATAATTTTAGAAAAAAAAAAAACGGGAATTTTACAATTTTGGATACTGTGCCTTTTTAATTTTGACACAATTGAATTATGCATTCAGTATAAATGATATGTGAACGTTCTCAAAACAAGACAAAATAAATTAATGTATATTGCATTCATTTTAAACAACTTTTTAGAAATATGAATTATTTATATATATACCCTAGTAGAATATCTGAAATACTGGACTATTGGCGACGGATCGGGCCTATCTCGAAGAAAAGACCCAGGAACGATGCCTCGTATTTTCGAACCATGGACAGATGACGAGAACAACTTCTGAGCTGGCACACGGCGCAACCTTAATAGGCATCAGGACGTTGAATGTTGATCAGATTTAACATGAACCAGTCCCAAATACACGCCAGATATTTAATTTTACAGTCCCAAATACACGCCAGATATTTAAGAGGAAATTGAGGATAATTATAAACGATTTTTGTAATTTAGTAGCGAATCTGGTATTCATCCGATCACTAGATCAATACATTTTAATTTTTGTCAAATCTTTCTCGATCGCATTAGAACTATCAATCCTCTAATTACTAGCCCCCAATCGTGATTGTTTGGCTGTATCAGATTTGGCATAATAAAACATTGTTTTTGCTCATATTTAAACAAGCGACTTGTTTAAATAAAAGCGAAGTAGTTGGGTAAAAATATTTTATCAGGCTAATCACATAAATGTGATATAGCCAAACATCCTGACATCCTATGTATTATTTTTTAGATATTCTTTTGTTTCGAAGTGAACTCAAGATTTAAATAAGTAAAAATTTGATAAAGGGTGTTAAACTATGTAAACAAATAACAAACACAAAACTATACTTTGCCATTGTAAGTCACTCTTTTTGATTTCGCTTTCACACATTCGCTACTACACTGGCCCTCTGACAAAGCAAAATTTCGAATCTGTAGGTTTTTACAGCAGGAGTGTTTAATTTAAATTTTAACACGTCCCTTTTTTTAACAAGTTTATTTTTTTTAATTATATCAGAAGACAAGGTTCTCAAAAGCTTTCCTAATGCTTTAAATTTGAAAATTATTCCAAAAGAGTTATTTTTCATCAATTTTTATATTATTTGTACTACTGGAAATACTGGAGACACTCGAACGGATATATAAGTTTTTGTGTCCGACAGGTGGCTAGAAAAGAAGTGGCACCCATGTAGCTTCCTTTTTAATTCTTGATTTGCTTTCAAAGTTATTCATATTTGTCAACACGTGTGTTAATTTTTGAAAACAAATTCTATGACTTTCGTGCATGAGTTACATGTAACTCACGATGCGTCCCGAGACATATAAAAAGTTACTTTTCAAGGAAAAATCCAGGCCAAGCTCAGTTTTTTGTGTGGGAGACCATGCAGAATGTGCCTATATAAGGATTACATGGTGTATATGAAGAGTATATAAATCACAGAACGGATACCGCAGTCTGCTTATAGGAGTTTTGTATAATTCGCGGTACCTCTTAGCCGAAAAAATGAATGAGTATAACTGAAATGGTTGTTGGAAAGGCACGTGGATAAAACTCCCACGCATGCGACGTCCAATTAGATGTCCGGAGAATACTACGCAATAAAACTCTGATGACGCTGGAACGTCGCCATCTTGTTAGAGAGAGACTAGAGAACTATACCACGAATAGGAGGTGCCAATCTCGTAGGCGCACTTGCCTGTAATTGTAAATAATATAAAATGTAACCTCTCTTAAAGTTAATTAAACTTAGATTAGATACACCTGAAGAGTTGGTTTCTTTGCGTATGCTTGAATTTGATTAAGCGAGCCTTATTAGAGTGCGTGTTGGGTAAGGATAGCAGCAACTACGATACTCGAGGATAAACCTACTTGGATTACCTTTAATGGTACCGAATGTCTTAAATTCTTAAATTGGCACGTACATTTATGGAGAAGGTATCCAAAGTCAAAGGCTTTTTAACCCTTATTTACATTTTTAGTCATAATTGATTCATTATAAAGAAATTGGCATAAGACAGAAGGGTCTCACACCGGACAACACAGACTGAAACAATGTGTTAAATTCCTGATTTGCACCCCTTTTATCCACCAAGCAGCCTGTAAAATAAAATTGGAAACTTGTCTTCTCTGTAAATGAGTCTAAATTATATTTATGAAAAATAGATATATGTTTTTAATATCGTTTGTCTTTCGACATAGCTTTATTTTAAGTTTAATTAAATAGATTTTCACTAGAATACTCTTATGAATTAAACTATTTTTTTACAGAATAAACTGCTGATATCAATGATAGATGCGCCTTCCCCCCCTCCCCCGCACCCCCCCCCCCCCCCCCCCCCTGCAATAAAACGTCAATGGTTGCTGCCAAACGGCCGACAGTGAAAATAATAGACACAAAAATATGCTTGGGGCTCCTCTGACAGTTCAGAAAATTAACCAAATTGTAAAGTTGTTTTCTTCTTTAGAGACTTTAAATGATATTCTAACCCTTTGCACTTCGTAGGCGCCGCTCAGGCGACAACATAACGACTCGTTCTTTCAGTTTCCAGTTCTTTAAAATAAACGAGAACTGTATGATCTTGTGTTTAAAAAACATCGATATTTTTTTCAACTCGTTCTTTTGCAGATCCTAAACAGATTAGGTTTCTTTTTTCTATAAGCATAACATATTCTAGGGCAAAGAACAAAAGAATGAATAACTGTTCCTTAGAAAGAACGGAAAAAGCAAAGAGTTCTTGGAGTGCAAAGGGTTAATAAATTTAAATAAAAAAATTTAAGAAAAAACTTGTATATTCTTAAGGAGATGGCTTTGAATTTATACCCCAATAAAAAAATGTTGGAAAGTTTTAGAAAATAAAGTATTTTTATGAATTTAAAAATTGCGTGTATTGCTTGGAAAACTAAAGATACAAAGACGCAAAAATACGTTTGTAACGGTCAGAATATTAAAGAGTTATCCATGCACACTCTGTATATTGTTTGATACTATAATAATAAGTCACGAGCATTAATTGTTAATGTTGCTGTCAATTTTTCTTTTAAAACGCATAGTGAAGAAACAAAAAAAAATCTCAAATATATTTCATCAATCATGAGTAAGTATTTCCCTTACTTGTATAAGTACTATAACAAAATCCTTTTTTTATTCAAATACATGCGTACCATTTGTTCTTTTTCAATAATAAATTACAGAGTAATCTGCCCTCATTAAAAATTTACCAACCAGGCAATTACGATTGCACGAAACGGATTCATTTCCATATTTCTCAAATCCACGGAAAGTTTGTAGTAACGGAAAAACTTATCAATTTCAGAACCAAAATATCTTCGAAACTGCTGCAATTAAGTAATTTACAGCTTTTGAACCATTAATTAGCATTTTCAGTGAAATTAACTGCTATCGGGAATGATAATATAAACAAGTGCATAATTTCCTTTTCGCCTTATCTGCAGTTTATTTTTACAGGAAATTCAATGGGTTATATTTGCTTTTTAAATTATGAATATCTAGAAGAATAAACTTTCTCTACTTAAATTGATATCATTAGTTATTGTAGTATTTCAAAAGCAAAATGTTTTATTTTACGTTTGAAAATATTAACAATAGTTTACGTGATTGTTAAATGTTTAAAGTACAGGATAAAAAATTATACTTGTGAAAACTGATAACACGTATAAAAATGTTTGAAATTTGAAAAAAAAATTATGATAAGCCAAACCTTTTGTCCAAAAGTCAGTTACGAGTCTTAGTCAGTTAAAGTCAGTTAAAAGATTTTTAAAAAGAAAATTATAAATTCATACAAACAAAAAATAAGTAAACTATAATAATAATAAAAGCAAGTGTCTGTTTTTGCGTGTTTGTGTCTGTAACATACAAAACACTATATTCCACTGCTCGGACGTCTCTGAAAATGTATATATAGATACTATCCAACCCTTAATTGTTCATCTGAAGCTTGGAACCGTAAAATTATGTTTAGTTTTCTATTTATAACCGTTTAAAACGGTTTTAGGTGCTCATTCTTTTTAATCGAAAATTATAATAAAAAAAATAGTATATTCATTGGTATAATATTACCTTTATTATAAGATCGTAAGATCTTTAAACAATGAAATACTTTAAAATAAATTAATATAAATTAAAAAAAATTAATTATTTTAAACAAATGGCAGTTGGTTATCCAAAAGTGCTTTGGCGAAATAACTGTTTCTGACAATTGCTTTTCAACGAAAAAACTAACGTAAAAGCAAACATTTGGAGATGTACCAAGAGATGTATGAACAATAGCCCAGTTATTTTGTCTTCAAGAAAATGAAAAAGAAAGAATAAATGTTGAAAATGAACCAATGAGGTATAAAAAAATTAATGTGTGTGAAACCGCGGGTAATAGCTAATAATATTATTATTAGTATTGATATGCAATTATGTAGATCCAAAGTGTTTCGTTTTGTAGTCGACTCTACAGTAGTAACACCTTCGAGCATGAATACTAGTAGTAGAGCGAATATGACGTCATCATCGTGATGCAAACATCTCAGACCAAATCGCTACTCACACGTGACTACCTTTCAAAATTTATGAATGAAAAAACGTTCGCGATAGACTTTTGATTTCAAAATTGTAGTATATGCGTAACTTGTAGTAAAACGTTTTACGCACAGTCAACATCACCTAGACAGAGCCATGTTTAGTAGCTGTGTAATTGTTAAGTGGAACATTAACCATAGAATCTTAATACATCGACATACAAGCGACAAACTGCACAGTGGCCGTTTTGGCGATGGTTCGGGGCCTATGTCGAAGGAAAGACCCGGGAAAGATGCCTCGTATTTTTAAACCACGGTCAGATTACAAGGGTTTTTTTTTTGGTATTAGTTTTTGTTAATTAACATCGTACTAGAGCTGCACAGTGGGCTATTGTCAACGGTTCGGAGCCTATGTCGAAGGAAAGACCCGGAATGGATGTCTCGTATTTTTGAACCACGGTCAGATGACGCGTTTTTTTTTCGGTTTATGTTAATAAACGTCGCACTAGAGCTGCACAGTGGGCTATTGGCGATGGTTTAGGGCCTAGGTCAAAGGAAAGACCCGGGAACGATGCCTCGGTATTTTTGAACCACGGTCAGATGAGTAGTGTTTTTTTTTTGGTTTTTGTTAATTAACGTCGCACTGGAGCTGCACAGTGGGGTAATGGAGACGGTTCGGGGCATATGTCTAAGGAAAGACCCGGGAACGATGCAATTGTATTTTTGAACCACGATCAGATGATGCGTTTTTTTTTTTTTTTTCGGTTTTTGTTAATTAACGTCGCACTAGAGCTGCACAGTTGGCAATTGGCGATAGTTTGGGGCCTATGTCGAAGGAAAGTCCCGGGAACGATGCCCCGTATTTTAAACCATGGTCAGATGACGCGTTTTTTTTTTTTTTTTTTTTTTTCTGATTTTTGTTAATTAACGTTGCACTAGAGCTGCACAGTGGGCTATTGGCGATGGTTTGGAGCCTATGTCGAAGGAAAGACCCGGGAACGATGCCTCGTATTTTGAACCATGGTCAGATGAAGCGTTTTTTTTTTGTTTTTTTCGGTTTTTGTTAATTAACGTTGCACTAGAGCTGCAAAGTGGGCTATTGGCGATGGTTTGGAGCCTATGTCGAAGGAAAGACCCGGGAACGATGCCTCGTATTTTGAACCATGGTCAGATGAAGCGTTTTTTTTTTTTTTTCGGTTTTTGTTAATTAACGTTGCACTAGAGCTGCACAGTGGGCTATTGGCGGTGGTTTGGGGCCTATGTCGAAGGAAAGACCCGGGAACGATGCCTCGGTATTTTTGAACCACGGTCAGATGAGGAGGTTTTTTTTTTTGGTTTTTGTTAATTAACGTCGCACAACAGCTGCACAGTGGGCTATTGGCGATGGTTTGGGGCCTATGTCCAAGGAAAGACCCGGGAACGATGCCTCGTATTTTGAACCATGGTCAGATGACGCGGTTTTTTTTCTCCGGTTTTTGTTAATTAACGTTGCACTAGAGCTGCACAGTGGGCTATTGGCGATGGTTTGGGGCCTATGTCCAAGGAAAGACCCGGGAACGATGCCTCGTATTTTTGAACCATGGTCAAATGACGAGGGTTTTTTTTAGTTTTGAATTTGGTTTTGAATTTGGTATTCAATTTCATTGATTTGTTCGATTACATCGATTTATTAGATTTAATCGATTTATTCGATTTAATCAATTTATTCGATTTCATCGATGTTCGATTTCGTCGATGTTCGATTTCGTCGATGTTTGATTTAATCGATGTTCGATTTCATCGATGTTCGACATCATCGATGTTCGACATCATCGATGTTCGATTTATTCGATGTTCGATTTATTCGATGTTCGATTTATTCGATGTTCGATTTATTCGATGTTCGATTTATTCGATGTTCGATTTATTCGATGTTCGATTTATTCGATGTGCGATTTATTCGATGTTCGATTTATTCGATGTTCGATTTATTCGATGTTCGATTTATTCGATGTTCGATTTATTCGATGTTCGATTTATTCGATGTTCGATTTATTCGATGTTCGATTTATTCGATGTTCGATTTTATCGATGTTCGATTTCATCGATTGTATCTATGAAATCGAATATCGATGAAATCGAACATCGAATAAATGAACATCGATAAAATCGAACATCGATAAAATCGAACATCTATGGAATCGAATATCGATGAAATCGAATATCGATGAAATCGAACATCGAATAAATGAACATCGATAAAATCAAACATCGAATAAATCGAACATCGAATAAATCGAACATCGAATAAATCGAACATCGAATAAATTGAACATCGATGAAATCGAACATCGATAAAATCGAACATCTATGAAATCGAATATCGATGAAATCGAACATCGATGAAATCGAACGTCGATGAAATCGAACGTCGATAAAATCGAACATCGAATAAATCGAACATCGAATAAATCGAACATCGATGAAATCGAACATCGATGATCTGGAACATCGATAATGTCTAACATCGATGAAATCGAACATCGATGATCTGGAACATCGATAATGTCGAACATTGATGAAGTCGAACATCGATGAAATCAAACATCGACGAAATCGAACATCGATGAAATTGAATACCAAATTCAAAACCAAAAAAACTGGACATCTGACCATGGTTCAAAAATACCGAGGCATCGTTCCCGGTTCTTTCCTTCGACATAGGCCCCGAACCCTAGCCAATAGCCCACTGTGTAGCTCTAGTGCGACGTTATTTAACAAAAACCAAAAAAGAAACCTCCTCATCTGACCATGGTTCAAAAATACGAGGCATCGTTCCCGGGTCTTTCCTTCGACATAGGCCCTAAACCATCGCCAATAGCCTACTCTGCAGCTCTAGTGCGACGTTAATTAACAAAAACCGAAAAAAAAAACGCGTCATCTGACCGTGGTTCATAAATACGAAACATTGTTCCCGGGTCTTTCCTTCGACATAGTCCCGAACCGTCGCCAATAGCCCATTGTGTAGCTCTAGTGCGACGTTATTTAACAAAAACCAAAAAAGAAACCTCCTCATCTGACCATGGTTCAAAAATACGAGGCATCGTTCCCGGGTCTTTCCTTCGACATTGGCCCTAAACCATCGCCAATAGCCTACTCTGCAGCTCTAGTGCGACGTTATTTAACAAAAACCGAAAAAAAAAACCGCGTCATCTGACCGTGGTTCATAAATACGAGGCATCGTTTTCGGGTCTTTCCTTCGACATAGGCCCCGAACCGTGGCCAATAGCCCACTGTGCAGCTCTAGTACGACGTTAATTAACAAAAACCAAAAAAAAAAAACACCTCCTCTGACCATAGTTCAAAAATACGAGGCATCGTTCCCGGGTCTTTCCTTCGACATCGGCCCCAAACCATCGCCAATAGCCAACACCGACTCAAATACAAGGCCATGCCTCTGATTTCTGACGTCACCATGAGTAGGCTGGATTTCTCCTTCCCCGCTGTTTCTTCGATTGAAGCGCTTGTTGTTTCGAGTAGATGAATAGCATTTCTTCTTTAGAAAATGAACTGTTACGTTGCCTAAACATTATTTACCTTACCTTTGCATTTCATTAAAGATTTTTAAATATATATGCCCAAAAAAATACTCACATTAGCATGAAAATAAAAGTATCAAATACCAAATTAACAAAAATTCTTTATTGAACTGAGCGTTTATATACAGTTATGCAATTTTATATGTTTGCACCTTTTCCACAACTTTGATCCCTTTTTACAATGTCTCAATTTTTTTAGACTTTTTTTCAATTTGAATTTTTTTATATAATTTTTTTGCCTGCAATAGTTTTTTAATAATGATTTTGTAGCTGAAGTTAATATTAGTTTTAAAACACTCTCATAACTATTGTCCGCTTCACATTGATCATCAACAAAAAAAAAATCATTACAATTTATTAATTCCAAAGTTTTTTCAACCACAAATGAGCGGTGATCAGTTATTTGTAAAAATTTGGTCTCATTTTCTTTTAAAAACAATTTTTACATAACAATATAATTGTAACTTACAACATTTACAATATCTGCAGATGGGTAGATTAAACCACCTCTATCCAGGGATTCAATTAATCTATATTTATAGTTTCATTTTAAGGTGTCAATAATCATTTGTTTTGAACTATATTTACAATTTATTTTTTTCATCGCCGAATGAGCACAATAGCCGGAAAGGTATACAAATAATAGGCATTGAATTTTCAATGCCTTTAAATTCTTACTCACCAACATTTATGTAAAAATCCGAAATACAAGGACTGTCAGTCTGTATTAGTAATAAAATAATCTTTATAGAAAAAAGGAAAACCGACTTTAAGGAAAATGCGTTAAAAAGTAAAAAATATTTTTTAATTCTACGATGAGTTGAAAAATTGAATTATTAAATATTAATTTTATACTTAGTAAAACTTTTTGAAATCGGTGCCAAAATTTGGGTATAATTTTTGTAAATTGGCACCAACTTCAAAAAGTTGTACTAAGTATAAAATTGATATTCAATAATTCAATTTTTCAACTCATTCGTAGAATTAAAAATTATTTTTTACTTTTTAGCGCATTTTCCTTAAAGTCGGTTTTCCTTTTTTCTAGAAAGATTATTTTATTTTTCCCTTTTTGGTTTTTAATTTAGCAGGGGGCTTCGCCCCCTCTTATTATTCACCGAGAAATTCAAGTAGCAACTTCTACTCAACCGTGTATATTGTAAAACAATCCCTATCAATGCCAATAAATTCTGGTTAAATGAAATGTCATTGCTTCTGTTAAACAATGAAAATATTATGAAATCGGATTAACTGTATAAAAAACCTCCGGAAAATCTACATTTCCGGATATATAGCAGCCGGATAAGCGATTAGTTTTGCAGATTTTGCCTAAGTTGATTTTTTTCTATCCAACAAAAAAATAATTTTTGAAATCGGAAAATATTTTTTTTCAAACGGTCCGGTTAATTGAGAATTCCAGAGATAGTTGAATGCCGGATAACCCGATATTTTTTTCCAATTGCTCCCAAGTGAAACAGCCCTTATCCAACAACAACACAATTGTGCAAATATCTGAAGTAGAACCGAAATCCCGTGCGAACATACATAAATTTAAAAAAAAATACATAACCGTCGAATCTATAACCTCTCGACGTGGTGCACGATTTGGCGGTTTTAATTTAAAGTTTATTGCGGTTTTATTTTAGAGTTTTGGTTGACGCGCTGTTCAGTCGGTAAATAATAATTGTATTATAATAATAATTGTATTAGTAATAACGATGTCCAATACTTCCCTGGTTTTTTTTTTAAACCAGTGATGTTTTAATCCAATTTAAACCTGACATCTACATGTTATCAATTTACATTAAAGAAAGCAGATTAAATTATAAGCATAATCATAGATACCCTGGTGTATATATATATATTTAAACTATATATCATGTAGGAGTAAAGTCGTCCCTGTGTGTGTGTGTGAATTACACGAATCTATTTTCTGCGCAACGTCCGATCTTTAGGAAACAAAAACAGCTGAACTTTTGATGTTTTCGTGTAATTTCCCTGACAATTGGGAACGCAGCTCGTTTGTAAACCATAACTCAGATAATAAATAATAATCGCAGACTAAAGCACACGGAATTTTCACCCATTTTGAGAAAACAAAGAAATTCGGGCTTAAAAAAAACCACATCAGCGAAGCGAAATCTTCCGTTTCTACCCGCTACCATAGCCTACTCGTGATGACGTCAGCTCCGGAAAGGTCACGTGAGGCACGGCCTTGTCTTTGAGTCGGTGTTGCAATAGCCCACTGTGCAGCTCTAGTGCGGCGTTATTTAAGGAAAAACCAAAAGAAAACCTTTCCAAAATTATTTTACCATCTCGAAAATCCAGTTACACCTCATCCTAAGCAAACAACATTTATACGACTTATGAAATTCATTCATAAAATACGGAATATTTTCATGAATGAACTTAAAAAAATTATGAATGAAATGACGTCATTAGTCACATGTGTGTAGCGATACATGTTGGCCTCACTTTGATGTCAGCGAGATTTTATCCCATTGTTTGCTCTACTATGAAGAATCCATGCTCGAAGCTCTACTATGAAGAATCCATGCTCGAAGAGTAACACCCATTACAGTGACGAGTACAGTTGCAGTGATAATTACTCGTTAGAGTCACAATCCAGAAATTATTTTAGTAACAACAAATGTTAGAAGAAACTTTAAAAAAAAAACTATAATACTTCTGCTTGGTTAAACAAAAATTAATATTCACAACTGTGTTATTTAGAAATACAAGTCTTAAAGTTTTTGAAATTTTCAATGAATATGTCTTATGTCATTACAAACAATATTATTTGAAGAAGTAGTTTTCAGAACAAGACAGACCTATTTTTTAAAAAAAATTCAGGAAGGATGAAACACAGTAAGTTTCTTGCATTGTACAATACAAACGTACTGCTCCTTTGCATTTATATATCTATAGCCATTGCTTGGAGTTGTCAGGTTCTTGCATTAATCGATAGAGGATTATTTTTCTTTACATGCACTGTTAAAACTAGGTACTCAAAAATATGTAAAATTTTCTCATTTTTGAGTACATGCGATGCTTATCATGGCTCCGAAGACATAATTTTGAATTTTGAAAAAGACATGCACCCAAAATGAGTACAATGAGTAAAAATGAATAAAAAGAGCAGATGCTAGACTACGTAGTCTGCCTTCATAAATCCATTTAAATAAATAACAATTACAACCAAGATTTACCGGGAATCGAACCCAGATACTGAGGCACTGCAATTCAGTTTGGATTTGTTTCGTTTGTTTAAAAAAGTTGTTTGTTTCGTCGCACTAGAGCTGCACAATGGGCTATTGGCGATAGTTCGGGGTCTATCTCGAAGGAAAGACCCGCGAACACATACACATTCACACACACATTCATACATGCACCTCGTTATTTTAAAACCATGGTCAGATGACGAGGAAACACCGAAACTGGTACCCAACGCCTTCAATATATGTCGGGACTTTGGACCCCGATCAGGTTTATCGTTCCTGTATGCACGCCGTTAATTTTTGAGGATGTTCTGGACGACTTTTCTAATATTTTGTAGCGAAGCTGGCAACCCTCCGATCACAAGATCACTACTTTTTTACTTTTCTTTGTCAAGTCCATCGCCTAGGAGAATCTTCGTATTCCCAGTTGACGCCTTTAACCGCTCGGCCACGGAGGCCGCACTGCAGTCCAGACCCTTATCCGTTAAACCACCAGGAAGACTTGTAAAAGTTAAGTGAAAAATTTATGTAATAAAAGTAAAAGTCTGTATATTGCGTTAATAACTTGAATGATACGGTAACAAACGCCATGTCCCGGTTTTCAAAAACCATATTGGAATGAAAACTAATACATTATTCAATATATAATTACCAACTTTTCTAAAAAAGTTTCTTATCGCTCTTTGACCAGACGCCATCGATTTTTAACTTTTACTATTCTGAGACATAAATATTTATTTCCCCGCGCATATTTTTCATAATCCGTCTTAAAGTTCATTTCTTTCCCTATTTTCGGAGTAACAACAATAAGAGTAGAAAACAATAGATGTCAGATTTAAACTATTCATGATTTGATTTATTTTTCTGCTAGTTACATATTCATCATTGACGTCATCCAAAAGCCAGAAGCTATATTATTTTCTACGATAACTAGAAATGTTTAAGACTTTTTACAAACATTCTGAGCTTTTTCTGTGTTCCTTTTCTAAATGATTAAATTTTTACGAGAGTTTATTTAACTTTGTTGTCGATTTAGCCATTTTTATAACTTAATTTTAACTTCCTTCCAAATCTCACATCAGTTTAAAAATTGGCGTAGTTTTGTGTAATTCCGAAGACAACACAATATACCAATGCCTTAGCCATTTAGACTGACGTGATAAACGCGCGCGAGCTTTTGCAGATAGCTATGCGATTGGTGGATACAAACCACGTGGTGTGTATGCTCCAATCACAGATCGATCTGCAAAAGCTCGCGCGCGTTTATCTTGACCATGTAGCATGGGCATAAATGCACAAACGTAAGAAGTGTATTTTTCGTGAATTTAAGTACGCAGCTTATAAAACGAGGGTTAAACGGTACAAGTTAACGAGCGTTGTACGCGTTCTATTAAAAACGTTCATGTTCGTTAGGTGTATTTTTTGTACAATATCGATGTTTATCTACAACTATATAATTGACTACTTGCATGTATATCCTATGATTTTAGAAATAAGCACAATAACTTCGTAAAATGCCTCTAGGGGTCGCTGAAAGTAGTCTCATTGTATAGTTCCTTTATTATATTTATGCAGCCTATTTATCATTATATTTGTCATCTTTTAAAAGTAAAAGGGATAAGAACATACTTTAGTGGACGTCCTGTATTTCGTCAAAACTGACTCTTTGCTAAGGTATAATTAATTACTTATACTAATATTTAACCAACATAATTTGTTAATTTTCGTTAAGAAATAGTGATTTACTTATTTGAATTATAATTTATTCAGATATATTTATATGATGGATTCAGGAAAGATAAAAAAAAAATTCTGGAGTGAAATTAAAAGTGTGGATCTATGAAAAGGCTAATCTACATACAAAAGAATAATATGTGCAATGCTTAAAATTCTGCTTATATAGCGGTTGCTTCTCTTTAAGATGGGACTTTGAAATGTGGTTTTATGTTAAACAGAAATCAACATACAAAATAACAAACAACATAAAGCCAACTTTTCTAAACCACATACAAAAATATAATATACAACATTCTTCAGTCACCATTCACGCTTCTAATGTTACCATACTCTTGGGAAATCCCTCCCCCCCCCCTACCCCACTTAAAATACGACTTAATCTCAGTAATGGAATAGGAAGATGTTCTCGGCAAGATCTTCCCTGCTTCCAACATGGTCGAAAAGCAGCTGCTGAAGCCATTATGGAGGACATTTGGAACTTCATATTTTCTCTCTTTTTTATGACTTCCTTTTCTTCTCTGTGATGCTACAAACTACCAGCGTTTAGTTTCATAACACGGCTCTTTCTCTGTGAGAGTGTAAATATGGGAACGTCGTCTGGAAGTGTTTTAAAGGGGTTGTTGTATCGTAGTTTTGTTGAAAAATGCTTTTAAATGTTTGAGAGCCAGTGTCTAGGGCTCTCAAAGTTTATTTATTGTGCTTTTTTGGGAGTGAAATTTTAATGATCTCCTTCTTTAAACGGGGTGTTTATTTGCTGTATTTGGAAAAGTCGAGAAGTTTATTTAATACATAGATATTTATTATTATGCATATGCATTTAGGGTTTTTCAATTTTATTGCTTGTTTTTATAAAACAGAATCAGGAAAACAAAGAGCCGGGTGTGATTCTACATTTACCATATGCAAGGAATTTTTTCCAAATTTAAAGTTAATTAGGGACATAAGTACAAATATTTTATTATAAAGATCATAAAAAAACAGTCTAAGAACATAAAAGAACATTTTCATTTTCTAATATAACTACCAAAATTTGGGATAAATGACACAATAATATTTTTCATTGTGCTTTAGTTAATTAGTAATTTAATTTTAACTATTTCTTTATATTAATTGCGCTATCTAGTGTACACGTTATTGTCTTTAAAAGCTCTTACTAAAGGAGGGTAACAGTTTATAAGTGCAGGTAAGTGATATATATTTTGTCTGTTAATACAATGAACAAAAAGTCGTACAACATTTTGCAATCAAAGCCAACGGTGCCAAACAGTTTTTTTTAACTAATTAACAAATTCTTAAAATATGGTTTAAAATATTAAATAAAAAAATCTATCGATTCTTGCAGCACATTTAAAGAATTTTATCCAATATTCAAATTACACAAATTAACTATAGGTGGGATCCGTTATGTAATAAAATTTATATTTATATACAGGTGTGTTGTGAATACCTAACGAGCATACGATACATTTTAAAAACTACACCATCCTTGATTTATCAAGAAAAAAAACTAATAAATTATCAAAGAAAACAGTTCTTTGAATAACATAAATGAAGGTTTTATACTTAACAAGATGCCAAACAAAGAAACCCTGTTATCCCCATCTTCAATGCATCTAAACTCTCTCGTACCGTTCGTGACTCTACGAGAACGGAACTCTTTAAAATAATGCATAAAAACCATCCCCTGAGCACTTCCTCTAAAATTAGAACATAAATTGTTAAATAATTTGGATTGTTTTAGTAAGGGACATGAATCGAAAATCACCAGGCGTGTCACGTCCTGCAACAAGGGTGTGTTTAAACAGAAGCCAGAGTTACCTTCTCGAATATTTTAAAGCAGCCAAACAAAAAATAAAATAACCATATTTAAAATAAAAACCCACATATCGCTTAGAATTTGAAAAGTTAAGTAATATTTCGTATAGAAACCATAAAATAAAGTATTATAAAACACACATTACTTAAAACCGATTCGAATATGTTTAAAAAAATCCTGAAATTTGAGAAAGGATTTATTTGAAAGTCGCCAAATAAGCGATGTTTCGCCAATCTTAAACAGCGGTCTTCACTTCTCATTCTGAGATTTGAACCTCCCTAATTAGAATGTGTCACTGTCATAGTTGTCTGCTAATGAATGCCGGTCCCTTCCTAATGAAATTGTGGTGTGACGAACGGCATTAAAGGGTAGTCTGCCGGTTCATTTGTGTAAATCTTTTACAGCACAAAACGTCACAAACAGTCGTCAAGTTCGCTTTAGACTGGCAGTTCATGCTGATAACTGGTAGTTGTTTAAAAAATGCATAACCCTATGTTCGAAGATCAGTTTAACTCGGTTAATTATTAACATTTAGCTTGTGCGTACTTCAGTTATTTCATTGTACAACAACTACTCAGAATTTATTTTTCTAATGTTTGTGGTAATCACTGACATGTACACTTGCTCGGCCTAGTATAACCAGTTTTCCTGTATTTTCCATTGTTAAAATTGAGATTCATCATTAATAATCTCAAGTTTAGTAGTTATATTGCCATTAAGTCTTGCCATTTTGTTCTTATAAAACTTGTTATTGCCGTTATCAATAAATACATAAAACTGCCAAAACTATCAATAGTATCCATCGTTGAATAATCTTTAATTATGACAATTATCTTGCTATTCTATCCTAATAATATTAGTACCTAAGTTTTATCATGAATTTGGTTTTAATTACAGTATATGTTATTTTGAGTTACATTTTTCAAGCACAAAGGGGGATATATTGGGTTGGAGGGAAAGTTCTGTCGTATTTTAAAGAAAATATTTGAATTCATTTTTAAAAATATGTGTTTAATATTAATCAATTATATATGCTCCGTTATTTGTTACAACATGTTGCCATCTTTCAGGTAACCTGTGAATTCCTGTTTTGTAGAAGTTCTCATCCTTGGAGTTAAAATAGTCAGCAACTGCCTTAGAAACACTTTCAAAAGACGTGAATTTTTTTTCCCGTTAGATAATTTTGCAGTAAGATTTTTTTCTCTTAATATTCTCGTAAAGAATCCACTTTTCATCTCCAGTAACCAGCCTGTCCAAAAACGGCTCCACATTGTGTCTAATCAGATGTCATGAACACATTCTTACACGATCAGACAAATTATTTTCCGTTAATTCATGTGGAACCCAAACACTTTGCTTTAACACAAACCCAACGGATTTAATGTGATTTCCAACAGTTGTATGATGAATGCCAAACTCTTCTGCAATTTCTCGACTTGTTAAATGTGGATTATTTTCCAACATGGATCGCAAAACATCATTATCGAGCTTGGATGGTCGTCCAGATCGATCACTTTCTTTGAGGCTCAGATCCCCGGAACGAAATTTGCTAAACCATCTTTGACAAGTACGAACATTTATAATATCTTTTCCAAATACCGCACATAAATTTTTACATGCAACCGATGCATTGCTTCCTTTTTAGAATTCATATAAAATGCAGTGTCGTAAATGCACTTTATCTACTGACATGTTTTTCACTTTAAATATCACAAGTAAATGATGAACGGTAAAAAAGCGCACCTTTTATATTATACAGCAGTCTAAAATAACAAAAAAAATCCGATTGACTCACTAGCCAGATGTACTTTTTATTTACAAACAAAATCACCTGCCTATTTAAAATACGACAGAACTTTCCCTCCAACCTAATAAATATACTTTGACGCGAAACGTCTTTAAATTACATAGGGTATCAAGATAGAAACACTGTTACACTTTTATAAAATACTATATCATAACTTAGTGACAAATAGCAATATTGATATAAATTAGGTCCGTAAGCTGATCTTGCTGACACAGCCGATTCTTTTAAAAACATCTATGGTGACCTAAGGAACTTCAAAACTGTTTAAAACCAAAAAGAATACTTTTTTACTTTTACCCCAAAAATACATTTCTTATATAATAATTATTATTAATTACAATAAACTCTATATACAATAACCTGAATAAACTTTATGCGTAATAAACTTTTATCGTAACAAACTCTAATCGTAACAAACGCAAATCGTAAAAAATTCTACGCGTTATAAACTCATACTCGTAATAAGTTGTCCTTGTATTACATCAAATCGTAGTACATTGTACTCGTTATATTCTTAAAAAAAATATATGTACAAAAATATTAATGTAAAATTATAATAATACTAATTAATATAAACTAAAATAATAAATTCCAATTAAAATAAATTATAAGTATAATAAATTCCAATTACAATAAATTATAATTATAAAAAAATTCCATAAATTATCATTGGAATAATGTACATTAATCACAAGTAAATATTATAATTATAAAAATAATTACAATTATTATAATTAACATTTTAAATTATAATAGTAATTAAAATAAACTACAATAATAATAATTTAGGATTATAAGATAATGATTAATAAACTACACTAATATAATTTAAAATTATGATATAGTAATTAATAAACTACAATAATAATAATTTAAAATTATGATATAGTAATTAATAAACTACAATAATAATATTTTTTATAAATTCCAATTATATAATTCTAATAATATATAACAGTAATAAATTAATTACAATAATAAATTATACTAATGAATTCTAGTCAATTATGAATATAAATTATCATAAAAAAATATAATAAATTATCATAAAAAAATATAATAAATTATAATTATAATAATAAATTATAATTATAATAATAAATTATAATTATAATAATAAATTATAATTATAATAATAAATTATAATTATAATAATAAATTATAATTATAATAATAAATTATAATTATAATAATAAATTATAATTATAATAATAAATTATAATTATAATAATAAATTATAATTATAATAATAAATTATAATTATAATAATAAACTATAATTATAATAATAAACTATAATTATAATAATAAATTATAATTATAATAATAAATTATAATTATAATAATAAATTATAATTATAATAATAAATTATAATTACAATAATAAATTATAATTATAATAATAAATTATAATTATAATAATAAATTATAATTATAATAATAAATTATAATTATAATAATAATAATAATAAATAATAATTATAATAATAATAATAATAAATAATAATTATAATAATAAATAATAATAAATAATAATAAATAATAATTATTATAATAAATTATAATTATAATAATAAATTATAATTATAATAATAAATTACAATTATAATAATAAATTACAATTATAATAATAAATTATAATTATAAAAATAAATTATAATTATAATAATAAATATTTATAATTTTGTAGCGTTTATAAATTTACTCTAACCATAGAAACTTTACATACCGTAATACTGACAAAGATCAAAGAGAAAATAATAAACCTATCCAAACAACGCCCATTTCCCCATTTTCTCCCAGAAAGGCAGATCAATGCCCATCAGAGCCCCTATCTTTGACCAAATCAATGCAAGAGCCTCTTCTGGTGTCGTGGTGATCCTTCGATTTTCGATTAGTGTCATATGATCCTTGTAAAAAGGACCCGTGTGCTTGTTCCCCGGTGAATTTAGGTGTGTTTACCTGTCACACCACGGGGGCGGGAATGGAAGTCGGAAAAGATTCCGACAACTGTTCCGGACGGGTTGGAATTCATTCCGACTGTCTTTTGTAATTTATCTCTGTGTTGTTGGTTTATGATTTAAAGTAGATGGGGTTTTTAAAATGAGAACAATGGGATGTATGCATGAACTGAGTGCCGTGCATGCAAAACAAAACATGTCACAGTGTATTTAAAAATATATTTAAGCATTGAAATTTATAGCAAGAGATTATATCTGTCAGTTTTTGCATAAACATTTAATATTTCCAAAATTACCCCTTTCATTTTAAATTTTGGAAATCCGGAGAACCATGAAATGCATGTTTCTACCAAACGTTTTTGCGGCTTTCCTCGACTTTCGAATTAATAACATTTTCGTTTTTGCAAGCACGACCCACAAATGTCTAGTGCTATATGTATGAAATGTATATATTGAAATTTCGTAACGAATGATACAGATTTTAACGCAGACAGATTTGCACGCCTTGTCGAGGGCTATTGTACAGGGACATTTCGAGGGAGTAATTTAAATTTGTAATTTTGCACCTCGAAAATAGTAATTTGAACATCAATTAAATATTTTAATTGAAATATTATAGCTTGATAAAACACGGGGTTTCAAATTGACGTCTTAGTAATGATCAAAAGACAATATTTCGTCTTGCAAATTTAAAGAAGAATGTTCAGATAAGTAATTTCATGTACCAAAGCAGAAATTTGAATTTATAACTTTACTTTTTAGGTGAAAACAATCAGAATCAGAGTCGCAAATACATACATCGTCCTAAAATTTCAGAACGAAATTTAATTTTTTTAATTTGGAACAAAAGAGTCGCAAATATAGATCGCAACACGTGATACTAATGAGATACAAATGCAAGATATTATTATAAGAAGTACATTTTTACTTTAATTATTGACTCTTTGCAATCGAGGCCTTTCTCACACGATTTTCCGCATATTTGA
Organism: Troglohyphantes excavatus; assembly: GCA_963932185.1. Taxonomy (NCBI): domain Eukaryota; kingdom Metazoa; phylum Arthropoda; class Arachnida; order Araneae; family Linyphiidae; genus Troglohyphantes; species Troglohyphantes excavatus. The sequence continues at coordinate 52,652,207 of OZ010671.1, forward strand.
TGAATTTCTTACAGATAATAAGCGCATCAAACCAAGTAGGGCCTAAGAGTCACTTTCCAACTTAAACAGTTAAAAAACACTTAAATAGAGATTAAAAATTAGTTTTAATAGATTGCTTTTTTTTATTAAAAATTTCGGCTACAGTTTGAACGCTTAAGACTAGTGGCTTATTATTATTATACCGATCAACATATCGAGGGGTTGTGGCTAACTCTAGTGGCTAACTAAAGTCCCAAGCATGTTTCTGTGTCGATTCTTTTCATTGCCAGCCTTTTGGCAACAATCAGTATTTTTATTGCGGGGGACTTAAACTAACGTATGTACAGTTTTTACATTATTTATTATTATATATCTATCAATGTATCTAGATATATAGATTATAGATATATAATCTGTATTAGATATGTAATCTGAATATAGATATATAATCTGAATATAGATATATAATCTGATTATAGATATATAATCTGATTATAGATGTATAATCTGATTATAGATGTATAATCTGATTATAGATATATAATCTGATTATAGATATATAATCTGATTATAGATATATAATCTGATTATAGATATATAATCTGATTATAAATATATAATCTGTATAACTAGATATAAATTATATCTATAGATGTAAGAGAAAACAAAAATGTATCCACATAGCTGAGCATTCCGATTTTTATAGCATTAATGCATGTCTCGACAGCGGAGGCTACTGAGCGTTAAGGGTTAAAATATTATTGAGGTGCTTAAAAATAAATTTTCTTATTAAGTGTTCATAAGGTCAAGCATTACTTATATATTTAAAATATGCCACTTAAGTGCACAAATAGACAACAAAGAGTATAATTGTTTAAATTTTAAACAAATAAAAGGTAATGTTTTGTGAACTGACGCAAACAGTGTATTTTGTAAATTACAAAATAACAATTTATTTTTATGAACACAAAATGTACACAGAAAAATATCCGATACATAGTATTTAAAAAATAGCTACATGTTCCATTACTAATTAGTTTAACACATTATACTCGAAATAAATCGGTTAAGTCATCTTAAATTACGAACGTAAAAAGTCATTATTTTTTTTTTATATATATTTCGGCTATTGTTGTTAAATTCAATTCTTGTTTTTTAATTTAAACTTACAGACTAATCGAGCACTATTCATCCAACTTAGTGACTTTTATGTCTTTATGAAAAACTAATGACCAACAAAATGCAATTAGATAAGATTTTTTCCCCTTTAAAATACATTACTTGGATTTTTCATATAAATTAACGCTTTTTTTTATTATATGTCTACACAGCTTAACAGATTTAATGAGAATTATCTAAAGCTATTTTTTAGTCACTTGGATTTATAAAAAACAACTTTACACATTAGAGGAGTTATCTAATGGATAAATCAATTGAAGAGTTTCTAGTCCATTTTTTGTCCGCATAGATTTAAATATATTTTGTAAAATTTTATTTAAAGTATATATTTCAAATAAAAAAAAAAGGCTGAGTAAACAGATATTTGATTGCTGTGACCGTGTAAAGGCGATAGTAATAAAATGCTTCTAGATAAAGAAACCGAATCTGAAGTAAATGTTCGGCGTGTTTTATCGGATAATTTATCGGCTGTCCGATAATTATCAATTGTATACCGGCCTTTACAGGAGAAAGGAAATACATCTTCTCCAACCTTTTACACCGTTGTTAAAACATTACACTCATATAATCATAATTTTTAAATAAAAATAAAGTAATTAGATAATTTGTTGATGATAATATTACTAAGTATTCCTAATAAAAATTTATTTAACACTCTTTTTTTTAATTAATAGTGTGGGGATATTTTTTATTTACAATTAATGTGATAGCAATCGACAATATTGATAGGCATATTTTCTAAATGCCATCATTGTATATGTCACAATAAAAAATTATTTCATTGTCTAATTGAAATTAAATTTTATACAGGTTTTTAATTTGTTTAGTAAAAAAAACTTTCAAAACGGACGGGTATAGTTTCAGTATAAGGATTTTCATTTATGACATATAATAAGTTTTAAAATAGAAAAAAATTACTACTATCTATAGCGTTTCATAAATACTAGCTGTTTGGCACCACGTTGCTGGGGGGACCCTGTTAAGGATATACATAAAATAAAAATTGTAACAGCAACGGTCGGAGATCGAACCACTCACCTACTGCTCCGAAGTTCCACGCCCTACTGCCCAGGCTACAAAGACAATTCGTTCTAACTGCGATATTGGAAATACTTTTTAAGGTGATTCTTCGTACAATAATTCTTTTAAACGCATTTCTTTTTTAAAAAAAATCGTTAACATTTATAGCCCAGTAGAGATAGCTCAAAAAAAGAGGTTGGCTTGCAAAAAATGGAGTAGTTTTGATTTTCGGGTATGTTGTATGTATCGACCCCCTCGTGAAAAATCCAAGTTTTCGACCTCCTACCCCTTGTGCGTTTTCCGCCATCTTGAAAAAAACGTTAAAAAAAGGCACTTTTTAAAGTTTTTCCTCAATAACTCTCTTCCAGTACATTTTAGGTTAAAAATCACAATTACAATTTTAAAGAGCATTAAATTTCCTACAAATTTCATGTATAACATATTGGAAAATTCTGAACATGTACTGAGATATAGGGCCGTAAAAATCTATAAAAATTTCAAAAAAATGAAAAAAGTTAGATATGTCGTTAGTTTTAATTGAATAACTTTTTTTTTGTGCAGTTTAGCATAAAATGCATAAGAACGAATCTTGTAGAAGATTAAATGTCCTACAAGATCCATACAAAATATTTGTAATTACTACCAATAGATGACGATAAATGTTGAAATAACAATAACAATGTCGCACGTACTTTCCCTTCCATCTCTTGCATATTTCTAGTTGTATGAGTTTCGGTTCTCGTTCTGTTGTGTTTGCTCGTTTTTTTGTTTTTAAGCTATGTAGTGTGTGCTCTTTTGTTAAAAATGTCGAGTTTACATGGAACTGTGTGCTTTATCTGTGCTGAAAGTTTGAGTGAAGGTGAAACGTTCGTAGTGAAAGAGCTAGGCGAATTACGCGAGTCCAGTGTAAAGCGTAAACTTTCAACTCATTCTGCTGTTCTGAATAATGTGAACGAAGTCAGGGTTCATACTTCATGCCAAAAGACCTAATAATGGCAAGCTGATTGCAGCTTACCTCTGAAGGGCAGCTTCTCAGACTGCGCCTGGACCATTCCGTAGATCGTTGAATGAATGTGTTTTCACTTTCAAACATCACTGCTTCCTCTGTGGAAACGAATTACCTAAGGATTTCGAGGAGAAGCAGAAAAAGTACACTTTGGATAGACGTGATAAAGTGTTTTTGTGTGGAAAACTGTCCATGAAAGAATCAATTTTGAGTATTGTCAATGCATGTGGGAACCAATGGGCGCATAAAATACTTCGACGCATTTTCACTCTACCCGATTCTACTGGTGCTAGTTTTCATTTGAAGACTTGGTTAATCAGATTGAAGGAGAGTTTCCTCCAGATATGAGAATTATAAAAGCGAGGCTTCGGAAACAATATGGAGATGATGTATTGATTGCTGACTCACATCCCCATACATCAGTGATATGTTTCAAAAAGACTAGTTACGAAATTCTCAGTGATAACTGGTACGGCGAAAGGAAAAAAAACTTGGAAGAAGAACGTTTTCGTATCCTTCAGGTTGCAGCTTACGTTATCGCAGAAGACATTCGTTCTCACGTTTATTACAATAGTGTGTATACACCTTCAGTTGACTTCCTTCAGGATGTGAAGTCTGTGATACCACCTTCTTTACTTTATTTGATGGAAAGTGTGATTATGAAAGACAAGAAAGGCCAGCTGGATGGACTGAATGTGACATTGTCACATTCAGTGATAGCCGCAGTAAGATCACGGTCATTTTTGCCATCCCTTCTCTCTGGAGTAGGTACTTACTTGTACAATAAATTTGGATCACGACTTCATCTTATTATCATCCTTGGGATTTTCTTCCAGTTATGAGGGAGTTTTTAGATTTGAGCTATCTGCTGTACTTCATGCGGACGCAACCCTCAAGAAAAATGCATTCTGCCAATTCATTTTTGATAATGCTGACTTCAACGTTAACACTTTGAATGGAGAAGGTACATTTCATGCAATGGGAGTGATCATTTCTGTTACTCTTAGCACCTCTGTGATCCCAGATGCATACGATTATGTTGTAGTTATTGGTGAATACATTGACATTTTAGTATTGGTCACGGGTTTAGCACCAGACAATGTGTTCTTTTGCAAATCTGGTAGGAGCAACATGACAGATGCCTTGTACTCCAAAATATATAAAAATATTGTGGAAAACAATATTTTTCTACATGCGATAAGTGGCTGCGATACAATCTCCGCTCTATTTGGGCAGGGGAAAATGAAGTTTTTTACCACATTAGAAAGTGATGTATTCCACAATGAAAGTATTACCATTTTCAAAGATCTAGTTGCAGAAAAAGAAAACATCACGGAAGCCACTGAAACTTTCCTTGTGGCCCTTTTTGGCGGTGACCTAAACACTTCTATAGATGAGTTGCGGTATCTTCGCTTTTCTAAAGCTGCTATAAACACAAAATTCAATTTGGCTTGACTACATCCAACTAAGGATGTAGTTCAATATCATGCATGTAGAACTTATCTGTAAGTTCAAACCTGGATGGGGTATGAAAAAGACGCTCTCAAATGGGGCTGGAAGAAGGATATTAATGGCCTAACTTCAGTCCCAATGACTAAAGAACCAGCTCCACAGGCATTGCTTAACATGATTTCGTGCCAATGCAAAAAGACTTGTGGTAACAAATGCAGCTGCAAAAAAAGCTGGGCTTCGATTCTCCGTAGTATGTCTTCATTGTGGATTCCAGTCCAGTAGTAATGCACCAGAGGTTGAATTGAACATGGAAGAAGACGAGTTTGACGATCTACTGCCTATTGGTTGAAGTAATGAACTATATACATCAAGCACACCTGTCCTAAAACAACAAAACTTTATGATGGATTTTTAATTTGAGATTTTGTATATATCCTTAAAACAAAAGTTAAGATGCATTTTCAAATTGTATTAAGTTTAAATATAGGTATTTGTAAATGCTTTAAAAATTTGTGTTTTTCATTGTAAAGTTTTTGTATTCTCCTAAATTTAACATAAATCTCATGTATTGCATGCAAGTTCATGTACTACATACGTGAACTACATGTATACATTACATACATAATAGATTAAAGATATTACTTTCAGGAATACTAATTTCAATAAAGGGTGATATTTGCAGTTTACAACCAACTTTCACCAAAATTGTTATTTCAACATTTCTTGGCATCTGTTCGTAGTAATTACAAATATTTTGTATGGATCTTGTAGTAAATTTAATCCTCTACAAGATTGGTTATTATGCATTTTACTCTAAGCTGCACAGAAAAAAGTTATTCAAGTAAAACTAACGACATATTTGACTTTTTTCATTTTTTTGAAATTTTTATAGATTTTTACGGCCCTATATCTCAGTACATGTTCAGGATTTTCCAATATGTTATACATGAAATTTGTAGGAAATTTAATGCTCTTTAAAATTGTTATTGTGATTTTTAACCTAAAATGTACTGGAAGAGAGTTATTGAGGAAAAACTTTAAAAAGTGCCTTTTTTTAGCCGTTTTTTCAAGATGGCGGAAAACGCACAAGGGGTGGGAGGTCGAAAACTTGGATTTTACACGAGGGGGTCGATACATACAACATACCCGAAAATCAAAACTACTCCATTTTTTGCAAGCCAAAATCCTATCTCTACTGGGCTATTATGAGATAAACATATGATTTGTCCATGCTCGAAAAATTCTCTTTCGTTTGAAACCTCATTCGTGAAGATTCGCTGCGTCTAAGAAGCGTAAAAGGGAGCTATACTATATAAATATCATATATGATAGAACTATTTAAAGTTGTGTGTATTAAACTACATCAACATGGATAATTAAATTGATTTTGGGGGATGTAAAATTTTTACCTAATACAAAATATAAGATTTTCTTCTAATGGGTTCTAGGGAGAGTGTATGTAATGTATTTTGATTGCCTTGGTGCATTAGGGACCCAAGCCCCAAAATCCGGAAAAATTGCTAATTTTTTTTCTTCATAAAACGATGCTAAACGTACTTAAGAAAGTGTGTACAACATTTCAAAACAGTAAAAGAAACAGAAAATATGTTTTTTTAGATGTTTATATATCATTTATTATCTTTCTACATACTTTTCGTCTGCAACAATTGTTATTTACTCAAAATATTTTTTTTACATTTTGGTCACGTTTAAAATGCTAAGGCTTTTTTCATAATTAACTTAAAACTAAACTGTTAATAGTTTTTGAACCTCTAATATTTGTCTTATAAACGTATGTATAGCTTTTTTAAATTAAGTTATAAATTATTTTTTTTACAAATTATTAAACTTAAAAAAATTAATATTTTGGGGGTTTTGAACTTAAAATAAGTTTTGGAAGCAATTAAAACACAAATTTGCAAAAGTCTATACTTACGTTTATAGTATGTACTTTGACGTTATTTAATTAATTAAAAAAATTTAAAAACATTAAAAATTAAAAGAGGAGTAGTGTTTTTAAAAAGAATCTTTTAAAGCTTAAAAAATGAAAAAATAACAAAAATAATTTTTTTTAAATATCTTTTTGTTTTTGATTATTGTTCAGAAAAAGATGCTCTAATAATATAAAAAAAATGGTATTTCTGTATTCATTAATAAACAAATTAGGATTTGGGGCTCGGGTGTCCCTTAAAAAATGTACCATACAAACAATCCTTATAAACAGTTAAATCGTTAAAGTAAACTTGTAGATTACTTGACAATAGTAAATTATGTTTACGGGAATTGTCTTTCAAATGAGCTACTTGGTGGATTAAAACACTATTCTAAACATTTAGAAAATTTAAACTGAAAATTATAGTTCACAAAATCGATCTTGTTTTGAGTTTTGCAGTGGTTGGGTTGGTTTGGTTTGGTTGGTTGGTTTGGTTTGGTTGGTTGGTTTGTTTTGTTAATTAACGTCGCACTAGAGCTGCACAGTGGGCTATTGGCGACGGTTCGGGGTCAATCTCGAAGGAAAGACCCGGGAACACATACACATTCACACACACATTCATACATGCACCTCGTTATTTTAGAACCATGGTCAGATGACGAGGAAACACCTGAACTGGCACCCAACGCCTTCAATAGACGTCGTGACTTTGGACCCCGAACAGATTTATCGTGCACCAGTCCCGTATACACGCCAGTATAATTTGTTGGATATTCTGGACGACTTTCTAGTATTTTTTTAGCGAAGCTGGCAACCCTCCGATCGCAAGATCACTACTTTTTTACTTTTCTATGTCAAGTCCATTTCCCGGATTCGAACCACCAATCCTCGGATTAGTAGCTGAACGCCTTACCAACTGAGCAACTGGGGCTCGAGTTTTGCAGTGAACTAAATAGTTCTTGCGGAGAGCTTATAAAAGCCCAGAACTCTGTTTTCTTCCAGATTCAAAGCTTATTAAGATCCCTGTATCACAGGGCAATGTTCCCGGGATGGGTCACCGATCTTCGCCAATAGCCCAATGAGAAGCTCTAGTGCTGTGCTAATCCAATCAATCAACCATCCAAGTAGTGTTTCGATTATCTGTAAAAATGACGTGAGGCGTCCGTAGACGGCCAGCAACCAGAGGGTTGGGAGTTTGAATACGGCTGATACAGATGTTGATACAGAGATTTGAGAAAGATGTTAAACTGCAGTGAACTAGTGATCGGAGAGTGCCAGATTCGCTGCGAAGTAACGATATGTCGTCTGAACTTATCCTCCAATTTCTACGGCGTGTATACGGGACAGGTGTACGTTAAATTTGATCACGGTCCAATGTTCTGACGCTTATTGAGGTTGTGACGGGTGTCGCCTTCGTCATCTGAACAAGGTTCAAAAATACAAAACACTGATCGCGGGTCTTTCCTTCGACATAGACCCCCGAACCGTCGCCAATAGCCCAATGTTCAGCTCTAGTGCAATGTTAATTAAAAAGAAAAAGAAAATAAGAAGAAGAAACCGGCGTTTCACGTAAACGTTACTTGACTGTGCACGGATACAGCTATTTTTTTATATATATATACATTAAATATGAAATTTTTATGGAAAGTTTAAATTATTCTAAATATTTTGGCGGAAGTACCCAGGTTAAAACGTAAATGAACTAATTAGAAATACTGCGTATAGGCATTGCGAATACAACCATCCATTCTTATGTCCCATTTGTTCCCAGGCCCCCGTGGCCGAGCGGTTAAGGCGTTCAGCTACTAATCCGAGGATTGGTGGTTCGAACCCGTTCGATGGACTAGACAAAGAAAAGTAAAAAAGTAGTGATCTTGTGATCGGAGGGTTGCCAGTTTCGCTTCAAAATACTTGAAAAGTCGTACAGAACATCCGAAAACAATAACTGCGTGTATACGGGACTGGTGCACGATACATCTGATCGGGTTCCAAAGTCCCGACGTCTATTGTAGGCGTTGGGTGCCAGTTCAGGTGTTTCCTCGTCATTTGACCATGGCTCTAAAATAACGAGGTGCATGTATGAATGTGTATGTGTTCCCGGGTCTTTTCTTCGAGATATACCCCGAACCGTTACCAATAGCCCACTGTGCAGCTCTAGTGCGACGTTAATTAACAAAACCAAAACAAACCCCATTTATTCCCGTAAACACAGCAAACAATTTTCAGCCAAACTAATGATTTGCCGCTCTCCGCTGCCAGCGGACTTGAGCTAAATCAAACATAGGGCTCCTCTCACACCGCCCCGCGACAAAACCCTCCAGGGAGACCAAACCCTCGGTGGGCATAATTAAGTGCTCCCTCTTTATTGAAACTCCTCCAGGAAGGTAGTATTCACACTTTAATTACTTCACTTCGCTTCCAGGAGGGGGCGATGGAATGACGTGTCGCAGATATAATGTGGGTGGAAGGGGGGTTGGGTTGGTAGTTTGTTCTTTACATCCCCGCTTTAAAAGAGGGCGGAATTTCTAGGAGAAACTATTTAAAGGATTGGGAAGTTCCGGATAGAGTTAGAGTGTTTTTCTAATTACGGAGATTTTAATATATGGGGATATATAGGTGAAAGATTTTGAAATAAATTATATGAAAAGTTTTAATGAAAATTTACCAGATTCATCAATAGATGATGAAAGGTAGAGGTTCGTCTAAGGTGTTTCACAGATAGCTATTGGAAGTTATTCTTATCATGAAAGCAACTATCCGATTGCTATGACTTTGAAACAACGAATTTAATGCTCTCAATAACAAATCGTATTTAATGTAAATTTTTGAACAAATTTTGAATTTACTTGTAACTTGTAACTTTGTAACGAACTTACTGGGTAACTTGTACATCTTACTTTGTAATGAAACCGAAAGCTATGATAGAGATTTAGAGGCCAGTTCTTACGGAAGAGGATTTTAAACAATCTAAATAATAAAATATCTCAACTGATGAATTATCCAGTCTTTCCAAAGTCTTAAATTCAGGATTAAGGCAGGTTTTCACATTCCCATTAAAGACAGATTTAAAATACTGTTCCCGATCCATTTTTAAGTACACGTGCACCAACTCTCCCCCCCCCCCCCCCCCCCTCCTGGTTTCTTTCATATAAATACTCCCAAAATATTCCGAATCGTAGTCGCGTCGTCTCGCGTAACACTTGTCTCATTAGTCGCAAAGCTGTTGACAAATGACCCAAAAACTTTCCCCCTTTCCCCGTCCAATAAAAATAGCGCCTAAAAGCCCAGAAAACGCATTTAAGCTTCTCCGCCAACCCATAATTCACACTTGTTAACGCTGGATCTCAGGCTACAACGTTGGCGAGAAACTGTTAACATTAGCAGGGGCCCAAAAGAACAAAGAACCCCATGTCTAAGATTACGCACAAAGACAAATGGACTTGTCCTTTCCGTGTTTATATCGCTATATCACTGAGCAAATGACGCACTTTCGGCTGATCAACTGTGAGCAAGAACAGGGTTTAAGCTCTTATGACAAATGCAAACTGGCATTTGCTGTCAGAGGTTTTATTAACAGGGGATTACCAGTAACTTTTATTGGTATTATGGTTGAAAAGAAAACAAATGAAATTTGTTTTGAAAGGCGTATGACGTCATGGTTCTGTATTGGATAGGTTTAAAAAAATTGGATTATAGAAGTGGTAATTATTTTCATAAAGGGTTTTAATTAACGAAGTTTAAAAGTTTTTTATTACATTATTGATACATTATATTCTTAGTTTTAAGAAAAGATAACTTATATTTACCTTTACTGGTACAGTATGTTTATTACTTTAAGATATTTATGCGGGACTAGACATATATGCTTAATTAGAGTAACGTTAAAGAAGTTGTGTTTTAAGTAACATTATCTAAATTAAATTATCCAATTTAAAAGACTATAGGATAAACATGGTTTAAAAAAAATGTTCCAAACCAAAAGAGGTAATTTTTTTTTATTTATAAAGGTGTACTAATTAAGTCAAGGTAATGTTTTAGAGAATATAATTTTTTGAAAATTCGTTACTTGAATAAACTTACAGATACTTGAATAGACTTATAGATTTTCTTCATCTATCTCTTCACTTATCTATTACATCCAAACAAATCATTTAACTTATGTGAAAGTGCTTCATTAAAAGTTAATTCCTTTATACATGTACATAATATTTATCGAAAAAATTTACTTTCAATGCAGTTATTAAATACATGATAGAAGGGAACACTGCCTCGTAATTTTGAAACAAGGATAACTTCCATCGAGGCGGCCCTGATATGGGTTCTCATTACTCGACACTTCCACGACAACATCACACAAAGTTAGTTTAACCCTTCTTGGTCAGTTCTTTTTTAGACTTATATTATATTCATTTTCAAGAACAAAAAAAAATTGTATGTTTTATTCTGATTTCTAATTGTCTTGTCCGTTGGTCTATCTGTTTTATCAATCCAAATTACGAACTTCTGTGGACCTACGGGCCAGACAATCAGGGCCGGATTTACGCATAGTCTACATAGGCTGCAGCCTAGGGTCCCACACCACACACCAAAATAATATAGATTACTGAATAATGGGTGCCTCAAGACTTCAAAACTGTGACAAAGACTTGTTTAAAAATAAATCACTCAAACAAAAAAAAAGCAAAGTTTGTTATAAGTGCCAAACAAGTTTTTCGAGCAGAAAACTTTTAATAGGGAAATAATGAAAAGCTCGTGGCTGTGATTTTCACATTGTGATGGGCATGTAAACTGTTTTGCGTGCAAACTTTTTTTCCCTAAACCATACACAATTTACACTTGGAGGGTACTGTTATTGGAATAACGTTGCTTGTTGAAAAAAATTACATTAGAAATGTCCCTTTCCTAACGTCATAGGTCTCTTTCCTAGTATTGGCATTACTTGAAACTGTTGAATTTTTCTACATAGTATTAAAAATGTACAAAAAAAAAACATTGCGGTCCAATTTTATTAAAACTAAAAAAAGTTCTGAAATATATATTTTTCAAAAAAATTCAGACCACCTCCCCTTTTTTTTATTGGAGGGGTATTCCATACCACCTAGTAGTGGGGGGAGGGGGCGTACTACATTTTCAGCCAAGGGTCACACTAACTAGAGTACAAAATGCAACACTGACCAGGAGGATGTTAAAAAAAAAAGCGTGTAATAATAAACTAAACATACGTTATTCATACGAAATACACCTTTATCAACTTTATGGCGAAAGTTGTGTGCCACTGCAGCTCTCCAGATTTTTAAGTGCATCAAGAAAAAAAAATATATATAGCTTATTGACAAGTATGGACAAACATAAAAAATGCCAATTTTATTGGCAGGATTTGGTGTTTGGAGTTTAGTACCCACGTGATTCATGAGTTCAAGTTTCCAGAAACTAAAGTCTTCTACCGAATTTATTATAACCCTGCTCCCTTCCACGTTGGGATGGAGTTTTATCCATGTGTGTAATAAAAGGACTGTTCTCTAAAGCCATTTCCACCCAAGCCCTTTCAAAATAAGAAGCGCTTGGTGTTTATTTGTTCCACTCTGACTTTTTTAAACAAAGAAAAACTTAAAGAGGTCATGGAGCATTGTTTGAAGAATGACGATACCGTAATCGGAGAGTTGCAAATTCGATTCTCATCATCCAAATACTGTAGGTTTAAAAAATACTGTTGTCGTTTATTTTGTTTTTATGGCGGTCTTCGCATAAAAGTTTAGAGAGTGTGGTCCCAGTTCAAGTATTATTTTCCTTCTCTGACCATGGTTCGAAATTAATGGGCTGCTCCCGGGTCTTTCCTTCAGAATAGATAATTAACCAATTAATCATTGTGTAGTTTAATTAAGACGTTACTAGTTACAACTAAAAAAATATTTACAAATGAAATAAAGACAGGAAAATCGAAATCGAATTGCAAATCGAATGTGATATATATTAATAACTATGTATGTGGTATTGCGTGTTTAGAGACTCGTAATGATGAACTTTACAAAGAAAAGCAAAAATGTAGTGATCTTGCGATCGGAGGGTTGCCAGCTTTGCTACTAAAATACTAGAAAATCGTCCGAAAAATATCCAACAAGTTATACTGATCGTCCCAATGTCCCTGACACCTATATAAGTTCAGCTCAGGTGTTACCTTGCCATCTGACAATGGTTAAAAAATAACGAGGTATTTGTGTGTATGTATATGTGGCTGTGTTTAGTCTCGTAAATGAGGACAGAAATAGGCAGCAGGAAACGTACCCAAATCTAATAAGTAAAAGAACATACGCATTGATACCATTCTAGAGTAAAACCAACTGATAAATGAATTACTTTTGGTGGTTTAAACTTTCGATGTGTTTCTTCGAATAATAAATACCAACAGATCAAATAGTGAGGCTAAGTTCCAAGAATTTTTTGCGTCGATTATTTTCAGTGGCGGGAAAATCAGTGGCGTTCCATCGCGGGGACCGTGAACTTCCGTAATTAACAATTTTACATTATAAAAAAATTAACCTTTTGTCTAATTATATATGAGATAAAAGAAATGTCTTCTGCAGAGCCTTCCGATTTCGATAGCGTTAAACATGACTCCACATGTACTTACACAACTTTGAGATTTTAATTTTGAAGTCACTAAAGCTTTGACTAATGGTATCGAGTACTTAAATTGGTTTCCTATTTTAAAACTACAAAAAAAAAACGATTTTTATGACTTTTAAAGTGGATCCATCCTCTCCCTTAAACAAAGGTATAGATTTTCATTGTAACCTCTTCAAACGTGTGTCATCTTTATCGACCTTTAGACTATAAAACAGCACATTTCCCTACCCTTCTGTAAATTTGCACACAGCAAACATTAGGACGGAATACGAGTTGCTTTTTTATGTTTGGATTGACCGTAACTAAAGCAACTGGTTACGGCGAGCAAAGCGATGCACATAAATAATGGATCATTGTTTACTCATTGTCCAGAATGTTGTGGAAAGAATGCATAGTACGTGCTAAAGAGTCGTCGAAAATCATGGTTTCTATGAGTGATGCGTGATTGAAACACTAAAATAGAACGGTTCTATTTCTACGAAATGTAAATGACCGTTTTTCAGTGGAAGGGTGGGTGAGATCACAGTGCTGATAATTGGGCATAGAAACGTTATTTTTTGTTCTTCGATTAGTTGGGGACACCGTACAGCTTGTTTGGTACAGCTCCAGAATCTGGAAGTTGGATTTCAGGTGGGTGAATCCAACCCGAAGACTCGTTGTGTAGATTGCTTTTTTTAATTATTGTCAAATAAAAGTAATGCAATTGGCTAGTGATAGCGGTTGGGAATCTGTCCCAAGGGAAAAGGTAAAGACCCTGAAATACCCCGTATTGTTTAGGAAGCCTAATATTAGTGTTCCCAGGACACGCAAATAAAAAACGAGCTTTTATTAAATGTACAAAAATAAACGTTATATTCAATTGTCAAAAATTAAAAGCGTGGGGCACTCAAATAAGCGGCTTTAGAATTTCATAGTGTGTACGCCCCACAAATTTAAACTTAATTTAGAACAACAGTTAAGGTTTTTACTTTTGAGCCCCAAATCATAATTTATTTATTAATGATTTCCGAAATAGCATTTTTTTAATACTATTAGAACATCTTTTTTGAACAATAACCAAAAAACAAAATTATATTTAAATGTTTTTTTTTGCGTTTATTAAGTTTAAAAAGACTTTCTTTAAAAACAATACTCCTCTTTCAATTTTTAACGTTTTTAAATTTTTTTAATAGATTAAATAACATCAATATATATACTACATACGTATGAATCGACTTTTGCAGATTTGCGTTGTAATTGTCTTTAAAAACTTATTTTAAATCCACAACCCAAAAAATATTTAAAAGTTTAATAATTTGTAAAAAAATATTTTATAACTTAAATTAAAAAAGCTATACATACGTTTATTAAACAAATATCAGAGCTTCAAAAACTATTAACAGTTTAGTTTTAAGTTAATTAGTTACAAAACCTTAGCATTTTAAACGTGACCAAAATATTAAAAAAAATATTTTGAGTAAATAACGATTGTTGCAGACGAAAAGTAGGCAGACAGATGATAAATGGTATATAAACATCTAAAAAAACATATCTTCTTTTTCTTCTACTGTTTTGAAATTTTGTACACACCTTCTTAAGGATGTTTACCATCGTTTTATGAAGAAATAAAAATTAGCAATTTTTCTAGATTTTGGGGCTTGGGTCCCCCTTAATAAAATCGTGTTTTATAAGATGTATTTTTATATACAATATTCGAGTCTTGTTATACACATGCACCGGTCACAGTCGAGATTCTCGGCCGCCCGACCAATGTAGAAGAAGCGCTTGCGTTGCGTAGTAGCTTTCATAATGTCCCCGCATATAACAAAACATCAGAAAATATGAATAGCTTTATATGAAGTGATATTTACAGATAAAAAATGTGGAAAGAAAATAATTTTAAAGAAAGAAAGTTGGAAGTAGGCTGGTTCGCCAGACTCAACCACCCGGTAGTCCGATCCGACACACCTGTTCCCTTTCACACGATCCAACCGCCGGTGCCGACGGCGGTTGTCCCGGTAGTTGAGCTGCCGTGTCGGTGCCAGTGCAAGATTCTTTACCAACGATTATCGGCCGAATCGAACCTTGTTGCTCTCCATCTTTCCCAGACACTTTATCTCAGCTGTGTTCTACGCAAAACTGAATCCCGTACATAATTTGTGAGTAATAGAATTCAATTCGCGAGTCAGAATATTTTAGTTGTCAGTTAATCTTATATTTAAGAGGCTAAGACGGAAGTTAATAAAAATGTGAATTACGCACTCGCTGAATGCGAATGTCGTAACGCTGTACGACGTCTATATAGTGCTTTGTTATATATAACTTATTTTGCATATAATTTATCATATTATATTAATTTAAATTCATCATGTATGTCAACGATTTAATATTTCATATTAGTTAAGTTTTTATTTTCATTGATTGAACTCTCTTGCACAGAAACTCTCTTGCCAAAATCAAAATTGGATTTATTTTAGCGTTTTTGTTTTTTTTTATTTTAAATTATTTTTATTCAGGCTTTGTTTTAAATTAATTCCCAATTTTTATCCCTGTTGATTTTCATCCACCTGAGAACTTTTTTCACATCGACCATCTACTTTCAAGCCGGCATCCTCTACAAGATCCATGGATTTTTACTGACGCTCAACTATCTCCCACAGACCCGCCATTTTGCCAAACTTTCAATATGCCTTTCTCACAGCGCGTCAACAAGTGACAGTGAACTCAAATGAACCTTCACACACAACCACCCCCCAACCAATTAAAATCCTGAAAAAGGGTCACATGGGTCCCCGATAGACATGCTCTTAGAAGCGAACGGACCCCCTTTGCTTCGAGGCAGATTACAACCCACGCGAGCGAAAGACGGACCCCTTGTTTTTCGGGGAGACAACCGCCCACGCGAGCGAGATACGCACCCCTTTTTCCGAAGAGGGAGAGTCACCCACGAGAAGAAAGCGAGAGACGCTGAGAAGAATCGGCGGTTACCAGGAGAATCTCGACTCCCAAAACAGGCCAGAACAAGACGACACTTTAACATCGGACAACAAAATTCCTCCAATATGATAAAAGCGATCAAGATCTTCTGCAGCAATATGGGATGTCAGCTAAGCCCCTTTTCTTTTATTAATTAATCTGAACTAATCAGACTTTTATTTTGGTACCATTCGCGCCTTATTTTACTTTTTTCATAAATTCTTCTTATGCGATGCTTAACATTGCTCGTGTTTTAAATGTTTATGTTTTCTTATTCAATTAGTGTTTTTTTTATCGCGCTGCAAGACAGTTATCTGCTACTTACTTACCTTAATACTTACATTTTTATATTATATCATTATGTACAATATACTATTACATTGTTTATCATACTGCATAATTTTTACTGAGGGATTTTCCAATCCATTATGGAACTCTAATATTCTGGAAGTCCCTATAAGTTATTTTCACTAAATGGCACATAAATATATACACTTATCTCTGAATAAGATTATGTTTTTCTGTCGACCCATCAATTTTGTAAATGCTTTCTTATGGTATTACAGTTTTTTAGTAAACTTAATTATTTAAACTTTGTGTTGTGTTTTCTTTATCTCTTGGATCTTCTTGCTCTAGCGATACATCATTTGGATGTATTTAGTTTCGTACTTGTGTTATTGCCTTTCATGATTCATTTTACTTCACTTATGCGTTTGGCCAGTTTAATTACTCATGTTCATAAAAACTGTGAACATTATTCTAAACTTTAATTTTTTAAATTGTTCTGAATTGATTTTTTTTTTGTGTGTGTACCCCTGTATTTTTAGTGTAAGATTACTCCTGTTGTAGCAATACGACACGAAACCGAAAAAGGGAAAATAATTTTTATTCACCAAGTTCTAATATTTAAAACAATACACGTGAGCCACTCAGACAAGCTATTGACGGTGTTATGGAAAAGGCTTAAAAACCTGAGGAAAAAAATCACTATAAAAGGCCATTTTTAATTGGTATTATGGAATTAAATCTTCAAAACTTCTGAAAAAGAATCCTACTTCAGGGGAGTGGGAGTAAAAAATCTTCATATTATCGTTTTTGAGATAATCACAAATTTTTATTTCACAATTAACTACCTTTAAAATGAAATATTACTTTTCTTTTTACTCCAATTAGAAAGTACTAAAATGTAATAAAATATATTTATTTACTTTTATCAACAGGTAAGTATATCTTCTTCAAATCCATTTTTCTCAAAATGTGATATTTTTTACTCGATGTACCTTTTTATGAATATTTTCGATTAATATCTGCATTTTTTTTATATATTCTCTACATATACCCAATATTATACTGCAATAAGATTTAAAATATTATAGTTTTAAAAAATATTTTTTTTTCTACTAAAAAAATGGATTTTATTACGAAATTGAAAATTCTTTCTTTTATAAAAAAAATATTTTTCTTTAAAAGCTCATTTCAGTAAATAAAGAAATAACTCTAATTTCCAAAGAAAAAAAATCAAGTGTGTATTTAAAGCA
Organism: Troglohyphantes excavatus; assembly: GCA_963932185.1. NCBI lineage: Eukaryota > Metazoa > Arthropoda > Arachnida > Araneae > Linyphiidae > Troglohyphantes > Troglohyphantes excavatus. The sequence goes on from OZ010671.1 coordinate 52,669,893, forward strand.
CATTCTGAGAAAAGGTACATCAAAAAATGGAAATTTAACATTAGCTCTATACTAGCTTCCCACTCCTCTTTATCACGATTCTCCAAGCAGGCGCACATTATCATAATAAATGTCAAGATCATGTTGATTTGCCTCATAAACCTCATAAATATGTTACCTCGCAACAACTATTCTAAGCCACAGGTTTATTAAGAATTTACGACTAAAATATTTTTCAATTACTGAACAAATTCATATTATACATATAATCACTTCACAAGCGCTCTTAAAATATTTTGTCTCTTTATTTCAAGTATAAGAAAAGTTAAGGGAGTCTCGAGACCCAAATCCTAATATTATTATTATTATTGAATTCAAAAATACCCTTTATTTATACTCGTAGAACATTTCTTACTCGGCCATAATCAAAGAGAAAAAAATATTAAATTGTTGTTATGCATAAATATTCATATTTTAAAAAATTCTACCCCTCCTTCAATTTTCAATATTTCAAAAAAAATGAATTTAATAAATAACGTCAAAGTATATACTACAGATGAAAAAATATATTTTTGCATATTTGTAATTCAATTGTTTTCAAAAACTTCTTTTAAGTTCATAACCTAAAAAATAATCATATTTTTATGATCATTAATTCGTAAAATGAAAATTCATAACTTAATTTCAAAAAGCTGTTCATGAGTTTATTAAACAAATATTAAATTTTCAAAAACTATTAACAGTTAAGTTTTAAGGAATTTTTTTTATAAAGCCTTAGCATTTTAAATGTGACAAAAATTCAAAAAAAATATTTTAAGTAAATGATTAACGTTGCAGACGAAAAGAAGATAAGCAGACAATAAATGGTATATAAAGATGTAAAGAAACATATGTTATCTTTATTCTACTGCTTTTACATTTTATACATACCTTTCTAAATTTGTGTAGCATCATTTTATGCAAAAAAATATAACAGTTTTACAAACTTTCACTGTTTAAAATAGGTCTTCAAAAATAAGCAAAATGTACTCATTTTAAAATACATTGGATGCTTATCATGGCTCCGAATAGATTAGTTTTAAATTTGAAAAAGACATGTCTTTAAAAATGAGTACAATGGGTAAAAATGAATAGAAAGAGCACATGCTAGCCTACATAGGTTGCTTTTATAAATCACTTTCAATAAATATCGACAACTACAACCAAGACTTTCCGAGGATCGGACCCAGATCTTTAGGCATCCAGAGTCGTATCCGTGAAGCTACCAGGGCGACGTGAAGAAGTTATAAACAGAAGTAATGTTAAAAAGGTGTGCCAAAAGAATGGTAAGTAAGATAATTGAATTTTAATAACTCAGTTCCTTTTAAACAATCTACGTCAAATATTGTGGAAAACCATCTTCTAAACACCTATTTTAAATGTGTCAGATACCTTTGTTAAGATGGCTTGAACAGAAACTGAGATTAGCAATATTAAATCACGCTGATCATTTTGAAGAAGTACGATTACTTAAATTTGAGTACGTCATCGCTCATTTACAATGCTTGGTTTGGTTTGGTTCATTAACGTCGCACTAGAGCTGCACAGTGGGCTATTGGCGACGGTTCGGGGCCTATCTCGAAGGAAAGACCCAGGAACGATGCCTCGTATTTTTGAACCATGGTCAGATGACGAGGACAACACCTGAGCTGGCACCCAATGCCTTCATTAGACGTCGGGACTTTGGACCACGATCAGATTTATCGTTCACCAGTCTCGTATACACGCCGTTATTTTTTGTGGATGTTCTGGACGACATTCTAGTATTTTGGTAGCGAAGTTGGCAACCCTCCGATCGCAATATCACTGCTTTTTACTATTCTTTAGTCTAGTCCATCGCAAGGTTTTGAACCGGGGACCCTCGGATTCCCAGCTGACGCCTAATCCACTCGGCCACGGATGTCTCTCATTTACGATGCAATTGCACTCAAAGGAAAAATAAAACAAATACGTTCATGTACTCATTTTTGAGCACTTTTTTTTTTACTGTGTTATGGCTTGGGGCTCCAATAACATAAGTAAGAACTCTTCGCTGATATCAAGACGAATCCATTACAGCCATAAAATCCTATCAACACAACGATCCAAATTTTCGTCTTATATGGACTACATCATTCTAGAACGTAATTTTCAGCTCGACTGATTTGTCGCATAAACCACAACGGAAAAATCCGTCGCAAATTCCAGTTAACGATTTCTAGAGCGTTCTTTTTTTTTTTTATCTACAGAGCGTTTTTCATCTCTTTCCTTTTCACGTTTCCACGCCATCCCCCGCTCCAGGCGATGATATCCAATTTCGGTTTTGCATAAATCTTCTTCTTCAATCGTTGGTTAGATCTCTGAATGGTTTATATGCAGAATTTATTGAAAGGAGTTAATAAGGAAAGTTGGTGGAGTGTAAAAGAAATCCGGGAGTATTTAATGTTTGCGTGGAAAAATTGAAGTTGGCGTCCTTTTAAAATATTCGGTATTTTTCTCCGTATTTCGACGAAGAAACTGCTTTCCGCCAAAGACGATATTTCACTTTTTAATACGTTTAAGCATTCCCGAAAATAGTATAATGTACATTTATTTTCTCAGCAAGCCGGTTAAATTTATTTTGACGTGTAACCTCTTGAAAATCAGCTACATGAGGTATTAAGGTACACTGTAAAAAAATAAATAAAGGTATTTCAAATTGAGTACCTGAACTGACTCGTTTTATTTAAGGTATAATAAACGTAAATGAGCGATGACGTAGGGAAATTTAATTAACCGTACATTCTCTAAAAAGGAGCAATGTAATTTAATATTGCTAGTCTCAGTTTCTGTTCAAGCGATCTTAATAAAACCTGACAATTTTAAAATTGTTGTTAAAGGTATTCCCACATTATTTGATATCGATTGCTTATATAGAAACTGAGTTATTACAACTCAATTATCTTACTTCTCATTCTTTTGGCCACATTAAAAAAATTATGTTTATTACCTCCTAGTACATCTCTGGCAGTTTAAAGGATAAAGCTGCGGTTTCCGGGGATATGGGTCCGATTCCCGGTTGCAACTGTTGATATTTATTGAAAGTGATTTAGGAAGTCAAGAATTTATTCATTTTTACTCATTGTATTCACTTTTGAGTACATGACTTTTTCGAATACCTCAAAAGGAGTAAATTTTACTTATTTTCGAGTAATTATTTTCAGCGGTGTAGAATCACCGTTTTACGCTTTGAAGAAGATATATTCCAACACTGCAACTTAGTAACATAATTTAAGTCAATCGTAATACTTGTCTCGCTTGATAGGAAATTATACACACAACAGCTTGAGTATTCTCCTCCTGATAGTGAGGTTTTTCTTCAATTAATTCGTTGAAATTTAAAAAAAATTATTCAGTATTTTTCTAGCCATTTAATAATACAGTAGAACACCAATTATTCGGATCTATAGGAACTTGACCCCATCCGGATAATCAAATATCCGGATAATTCATGGGATAAAGTTATTACAGGGGAAAAAAAGGTTATTAAAATGTATCATTGCTTAAACTTATCACCACTATCTTTACATTAACGACTGTTTTCCATCGATCAAAAAAAACTACTTGAGCTCGGATTACTGGAGCTCTGATAACTGAAGTTCGGATAACTTGAGCTCGGATAACTGGACCTTGGTTAACAGAAATTCGGATAACTGGAGTTCGGATAATTGGAGCTCGGATAATTGGAGCTCGGATAACTGGACCTTGGTTAACTGGTGCTCGGATAACTGGATTTCGAACAATTTGAATTCGGATAATTGGAGTTCGGATAATTGGAGCTCGGATAATTGGAGCTCGGATAATTGGAGCTCGGATAACTGAAGCTCGGATAACTGGAGCTCTGATAACTGGACCTTGGTCAACTGGTGCTCGGATAACTGGATTTCGAACAATTTGAATTCGGATAACTGGAGTTCGGATAATTGGAGCTCGGATAATTGGAGCTCGGATAACTGGACCTTGGTTAACTGGTGCTCGGATAACTAGATTTCGAACAATTTGAATTCGGATAACTGGAGTTCGGATAATTGGAGCTCGGAAAACTGAACCTCGGATAACTGGTGCTCTGATAAGTGGACCTTGGTTAACTGGTGCTCGGATAACTGGATTTCGAACAATTTGAATTCGGATAATTGGAGTTCGGATAATTGGAATTTGGATAATTGGAGTTCTACTGTTACTCAACGGGTTCCACTGCTAGCTTCTCAAGTATGCTATTTGAGTACCCTGTAAAAATCATCATAAAGTAGAAACCGTGTAATGTTTTTAATTCATACTCAATAATATTAATATCCGTAGAAGGTGTTAATTTTTCTAAAGCCCACTAAAGATTCTGCCACGTTAATTGTAGGCACAATAAATTTCTTTTAATTTGAGGACAATTTTTTTTCACCAACTTCATATTTATTCAATTTAGAAACTTTTATTTAAATACGAAAAGCTTTATTTACTTTGCAGAAGATATTATGCATCACTTCATATTCTTTGTGAATAAATTTTCAAAACAGCTTACTCTTTGCATGTGCGGAATTTAAAAAAAAAAGAACAAAATTACTCCATTATTCTTTCTAAACATGTTTTTTCTCTTCCCAATCTTTGCCAAGTCCCAGACTACCCCAAAATTTTTCTTCAACCAAACCCACCAAAAACAAGCAAACGATTTTAGTCCTCTAAGCCCCACAAAAACATTCCTCACTTCTTATTCCATCGCCATATTTATTTCTCTTAACTTCGCTTCACTTTAAAACGTCCAGTTCTGCAAACGATATTTCTTCTTCCTTTTAAAATTCCATTTATTTTCGAACACCGAAACGCGGGAAAACACTCGAACAGTCGTTCTCTTCCAGGGAATAAGGAAGAGTCCAGTTCTCAAGTCGTGGCTGCATTCCAAAGGTTCGAGTCCCCCAAAAAGATCAAAGAAAAGCGCTTTAAAAAATTCATTCCTCGCCCCCCCCCCCCCCCCCCCTCCCGCCCATGAGCGTAGGTATTTTCCTTCCAATATAAGACCTGCATGTAAGATCCCAACCGCTTTGTTCCCCTGGTTTTGGCGATCTTCCAATGATTTCAGTGCATTCTTCGCTTTAACTAAGTTACTGGCAAACAAGATAAGTCAATACTTTATGGTTTATTTCCCAACACAATGTGTAGAAAACTTTGCGCTCGAAGTTTTTTTTTTTATGGCGCATTTGTAAGGGGAAAAGAAAATCCTTGGTGACAAAATAAAAATTAATTTTCCTAAAATGATATGGAGGCGTGGAGATGTATATTTTTACCTTTAAATTTATTCTTCATTTTTTTGTGTGTTGCTGGAGTTTTTTTTATGCGAAACTGTTATCAGTAAACTATCCGAAAACTTTTAGCATTGTGTTATGAAAAACACCTACATTAAATCATTCTTATTCAAAATATTTATTAAAATCAAATTTTAAATATTTCCATCAACACAACTTTGTGTTAAAGTTAATCTTATACCTATGCCTTAAGGCACAGATGCGTTTAATGCATTTTTTGTGAAATTGGGGTTAAAAGCTTATTTGACTTTTCCAATTGTAATCTAAATAACCCTAATTTGGTAGGTGAAACACAATTATTTTAATTTGCAAAACCACTAAACGATTATTCCCAGGGTCTGATTACCGAATAGGCCGTGAAGCCCCAGGCATACACTTTACATTTAAAAAAAAAAAAAAATACATTTTTGAGGGGCCCCAAAATCACACATTTTATGTAAATATTGAACACTCATCACATAGTTTACTACTAAATTTACCTTAACAAAATTGGATTATATACTTTAATAACCAAAAATTGCGACTTGTATTAAATTTGTTCAAATATTAAAAAAAATCAAATCATACAGAATATTAGGAGTACATCATTACTTATTAATGTATTTTTTTATATTATTTATAATGTGTTATATTAGAATGTCATTAAGGGCAAAGGTTAAGTTTGCAAAAGTTCGATTGGATGCTCCAGGGTCTATTTGAGAGTAATGGGGCCTCCATTTAAAGGCGGGCTTCTCTTGCTTCAATGTCTTGATCGGGCCCTGAGTATTCCATTTCGTATAATAACGCTGCAATCTTGCAAATGGCTAGTGTGAAAATCTAGTTAATCATCCCTTACTACACCTGTGTAGTAAGACATAGATACAACATCATAAACATTTTTTTCCTATGCCATTAAAATACTTATCTCTAATAATATTAACCTTAAAGTAAAAATACATATAATTACAATTATGATACAATTACATACTATCTAAGAACGGTGATATGCACAAGGTAGGTGCATCTAAATTTTATCGATTTCTGAAACATTAAACATTATTTAATTATTAAGTATGTATATCAAATTTTATGAAGAATAAAAATTTAGCAAATCGGAATTTGGAACTCGGGTCTCCCTTTCACTGCAAAAAAAAATGCTTACAAATGAGCACATGTAAGTTCTTGTTTTTTAAGTACAATTGCATCGTACACAAGCCAAGACGGTCTCAAATTTAAGCAAACGCACTTTCGCAAAATTGACAGTGTAGTTTAATATTTCTAATATCAGCTTCTGTTCACGCCATCTTAACAAAGCAACCTGACAAACTTAAAATAGATGTTCAGAAGATGGTTTTACACATTATTAGATTTCGACTGTTTAAAAGGAAACCGATATATTTAAACTCAATTATCTTACTTCCCATTTTTTACACAACTTTTTAACATTACTACTCTTTATAACTTCTTCGTTTTGCCTTGATGGCTTAACGGATAAGACTTTGGACAGCGATGCCGCAGACCTGGGTTCGATTCCCGGTAAGTCATGTTTTTAATTGTCGATATTTTTGTAAAAGTGAGTTATGAAGACAACCTATGTATGCAAGCTACTTCCTCTTTTTATTCATGTTAACTCATTTTTGAGTAAATTTTTTTTTAATGAAAACTGTGTATTAGGAAATATGATAAGCATCAAATGTAATAAATAGAAGTAAATTTTACTTATTTTTCAATACCAATTTTTAACAGTATAGGTTTGCGGTTAAAACAACAAACAATAATCCCAAAAATCCCCACTTATATAACATATTGATATGTACATAACATTAAATTTAAAATCAACAAAGGCAACTTAAAACAAGAAAGAGTTACAAACCTTACTGTACAGAAAACCTTTTGTGCCGAAAACCACATCCCTCATTCTACAGCAACCGCAACCCCTATCTGGAACTTGTATCCTTTATGGCCACTATCTATTAAAGTAATACTAACTAAATATATCCGATTTTTTCGATGTCCTTTTTTTGCTGTGTCCCAGCGCTCTGCGCTTGCGCCCAATCAAATCTCGGCGTAATTTTTCGCCCACTTGTCTCTTTTTGCTGCTGCGGCCCTCGTAAATGTCCGTGTTACATGGTCGGGAATATGCATGCCTCCAGAGATGAATGGGGAAAAAAGGGGGGATATATGAGTCGCAGGGATAGGGTAAAAGTGGCTTGGTGCTATTTGTAGGTCAAAATTTCTGATTATTGCAATGCAGCAATGTAACAAAAAAATTTACTTAAAAATGAGTACCTGAACTTATTTATTTTTATTTGAGTACAATTGCACCGTAAATGCGCGATGAAGTACTAAAATTTAAGTAACCGTACTTTCTTAAAAATGAGCAGTGCGGTTCAATATTGTTAATATCAGCTTCTGTTCAAGACATCTTAACAGATCGACCTGACACACTTAAAAAAGCTGTTCAGAAGATGGTTTTCCACATTATGTGATGTCGATTACTGAAATAGAAACTGAGTTATTACAATTAAATCATCTTACTTCCTATTTTTTTTTTGGCACACCTGTTTAACATTTCAAAATTTTATAACTTCTTCACGTCGCCCTGGTTAGTACAATGGATAAGACTTTGGGTTGCGATGCTTGAGGATCTAGGTTCGATTCACAATAAGTCTTAGTTGTATTTGTCGATATTTATTGAAAGTAATTTATGAAGGCAGCGTATGTAGGCTAGCAAATAGTCTATTTTTATTCATTCGTACCCCTTGTACTTATTTTTGAGTACATGTCTTTTTCAAAATTGAAACTTTGTATATGTTTTCGGAGCTATGATAAACATCGAATATACTTAAAAATTAGTACATTTTACGTACTTTTGAGCCCCTAATTTTAACAATGAGGAATGAGCTAAAGATTAGTTATAGGTGTGTTGCATCAGATTAAAAATATAATTTTATAAATTTAAAAGTTATGTGCATTGCTAGGAATGCAGGAGCCCTCAGATATCCAAGTTTTGCACCAGCGTATGCGAGTAGCCTAGGTGCAAAAGCAGTTATATCAAAAAATTAAAAATAGGTATTTTGTTGTATGAGCTATTTAAACATTGACGCTTTAATTTCTTTATTACAATGAAGAGGGAAAACATTTACTTATAAAAACGTAGAGAAAAAAATTTCCATGCATTTAAACTAGTTCGACGGTTTTTCGTGATTTCCTCGAAATAGTGAAAAGTACATACAACTGCTTTTGAATCTGTAACATTCATATTAGTTCTTTTTCGCCACGTTTCACAGTGATCCCAAACGAGAATTCAGGGTGAGTATTTATATCTTCATCGAAATCAAACAAAATCGACCCAAACTTAAATTGCAGGTTTCAAGCTTCCGTGATTATTGTGAAAGTTTGAAATATGTAAATATTCAGTTTTTTTCAAATATATATATAATTCATCACGGGTCCAAACTTATATCTGAGTTCAGGCACTATTCAAAGCGAATAGTATGAAATATAAGCGAAATTTACATATATACACATTTTCTGTCACAGAAACATAGATGCAGTTGCAGAATTTCGCAAGCATTTTTAGAAGATTCCGAACTGTAATTTTAATAAATAAAAAAATAAAGGATTTTACATTTGTTTCGTACGGTGTCCCCTTTATGAGAAATATAATATTTCAAAATACTAAAGTGACTGCTTGTTTTTAATTTGGGGATAATTTTAAAGCGTTACGTCCTTAAAATCGGTTCCGCTTAGGGAAAAATAGACCCAAACAAAAACATGTACATAACAAAAATCGTCTGATGCTCGCAAATGTCGTCCAAGGAACGAGGCACAACATGAAAATTGTGCAGAGTTTTGTCCGAAATTCAAAAATTGAATAAGCTTAATGTTATAGTTAGCCTTCATAATGAAATCTTCTACACATCTTCACTGTCCAGACAATTTCCAGATTTCCATTGTCCAGTCACTGTCCAGACAATTTCCAATGATTTAAGCTGACAAGTAGTCAAATGGTCGAGGTAAAACTCGTAATATTCTTTATTTTATGCACGTTTTGCTACGACCCGTCGATTATAACTGATGGTACAGCGGTTAAATAAGTTTAGATTTGAGAGAGCAGGAGACTTTTGATGCACTTAGACCAAAATTGTCCCACTGTACATCTCTTTAATAAAAAAGTATAAGAATCCTAGGTCATCTCAAACACACCAGCGGCCTTTCAAAAAACCAAACAGTCGGATAGTGAAGCATTGCAAAATCTGTAGACTCAACGCTAATCTTAGATTTGAAGCCCCACAGAATTTGAATCTTAAGCTCATGTAAGTGTCACACTTGCCGAAGACATGTTCAACCTTCGAGCATGGATCCTTTGTAGTAGAGAAGTCATGACGTCAAAGTGAAGCCAACATGTGCGGCCTTAGACACGTGGTTAATTACGTAATTCCATTTATAAATGTTCACTGTTACACATTTTTCAATTCATCAGCCAATCGCGAGTATTTTTTAGTTCTTATTTTGAAGAGATGGCACGTGATATGGGCCTTTCGCTCTGAGATGTGGGCTTCACGATTATGACGTCATATTCTCTCTACTACAGATCATTCATGCTCGAAGTGCTCAACCGTTTCAGTTGAGCTCCTACAGCTCCTGCATTTAGCCAACAGCTCCCATGGGTTTTGGATGTTTGTTAAGAGTGTGGCCAGTTAGTAGCCACTGATCTCTAAATGTAACTTCTGGTTTGCGCAATGCAGTTTGTTGACTTGAAGCCAATTGAAAGTTAAAAAAGTGTACCCCACTTCAATTTCTACCTCTTTTTTTGTATATTGTTCATGGTTAAATATGCCAAATTGAAATGCTTTCGGCTATTTTTAACCCTTTGCACTACGCGAACACCTTTGACATTGCGTTCTTTCCACGGAACAGTTATTCCTCTTTCTGTTCTTTTACCCAAAATTTTTTATGCTCGTAGAGCGAAGAAAATCGTAATATGTTTCGGATCTGCAAGAGAACAATTTGAAAAAAAACCGATGTTTTTTAAACACACGATCGCGCCGTTCTCTTTTATTTTTAAGAACAGAGAACTTAAAGAACGGGTCGTTATGTTGGCGCCTGAGAAGCGACATCGGAGTGCAAAGGGTTAATTTTTCATTAAAACCCATTCTGAATGTCTATTCTGAAAATCCATTTTAACCAATAACACGATATACAATAACCAATATAAGTGGATAAGTAGCAAGAAAAATAATTATATATTTGGCAATATACAGGTTAGTTCTATAATAATAAGAAAATTAAATATTGAAACATATTTAACATTTCTATAACCGTTTAAGAATAAAAAAAAAACTCACAGTCATTTTTAAAAATTACTTGGGATACAGTATGGTTGCTAACAGTGTGGCTTCAACCACGTTCATAGGAAGGAAACGACGATCATTCCTGAAGTTACAGTTTGAGTTCAGTATTAGTAACCCAATCATAATGTAGAGTTTCACGTGACGTATCAACATGGAACTTACTAGTAGTTTCGATTGCTTCCCTACAGCTGACAACTTTGCTTTTGTTTGTTTAGTCGCTACGCTTGCAATTATGGGAAAGTTCGTTTATAATATTTGTTTTTTTCCAAATAAGTAATATTTTTATTCTATATATGAATACATTTAAATACAAAATTACTTATATTATATATTTGTATATAATTAGAATTACAACAAAATTCGGAAAAAATACTTTTATTTTAACACAAAAATCCTTCATAAACGATGAGTACAATCTTTCTCAGTGTATGTAGTAAACATTTCTATATTGAGATATTATTTAAAGACTAAAACTTAAAATTATAGTACAGGAGCTAAAGCTCCCATGCTAACCCTACGGAACATCTTCGACGTCGCGAAATTTTCTCCATGTTCCGTTGGAACAGCGGTCTTCTTCTTCTCGGCGTGAAACTCCCCATTCTACAGGACTTGGAACAGCGTTTAAACAGGCCAGCGAATGTTAAAAAATATTAGGCTGAAGATTTTAAGAAGGGAGTGTAACGTCAAACACAACTGAGTGGCACCTTTTTGACGCGAAAGCGTATTCGAAATTGGTCCAGAAACAGCTATCATCTGTAGAAAATTGCACTGCACACCAACAATGTTGATATTTCAAGGTCCCGTAACATTAGGTGGAATCAGCCTACGCAGATAAATTACCTATCATTATGTAGAGAAAGGTAAGCCGCGCAGAACGAAGTTGGTCAATAATTATCTCCCCACTCTGACTGTTGTACCACGTGGGGGATGGGGAGAGACGATACATATTTCGGACACACTCTTTATTTTTGCTGTAAGTTTAGTTGTAATCGATACTACGTGCCAAAATGCACGATTAAATTGAAATAAATAACGGGTTCTACAATTACATTTAACTAGTTGACAGTTTTAACCATTTTTGTGGAGTGGAAAGTGACAATTTATCGAAGATTCCAGTATGATACCAAAATATCACTTCGAATGTTCAGTTGTGGTGTAGGAAACATAATCAGGTTGAAAGAGCGGTTCAAGACGAACAAAATGATACCAAGAAGTCAAAACCTACGACAAGTGCTGAGGGATTATAAATTGCTGAGGATTAATTATATAAAGTTGACTTTTTAAAAAAGATTTAAAAAATACATTTTTCCATATATACTTAAAAATTAGAACGCAAGAATAGAAAATTACAATGGCTGAAATTACATTGTTGTATTTTACATTTTTAAAATAATACATTGTTAGAACAATGGATACTGTACAATGATCTTTTTAAATAAAGCAACTAATAAACGTTTTACTTGAGCTCATTGTTGTAATGTATTGTTTATACAATACTTGTAATCATTGTTGCATTGCATTGTTGATGTTAAAAGTGAAAACGCTTTGTCGAATTTTTCTTTATCATTTGAGTTCTCTCTCTGCAAGTACTGTGAGTTTGAACTGCGCTTAAACCTTTTTATTGCTATTGAAATGTCAGTCATGGATCAGATGTTCTATGCAACGTACCGGTGGTGCTACAGGCACTTGTAAGTTTCCGCATTTTCACAATCCATTTCAAATGAAATAATTAAATTTGTATTTGGTTTTGAATTGCTGCTGGAGTTAAAAGTTTCGTAATGTTACTATAGGCCAATGACAAACATTTTTCACAGTTTCCTAAAATTTAATATGCATTTCTTTTCAGAATTTTTAAATTTGCTATGGAAATAAATGTAATCTTCTGTTGTAATCTTTTTATAGAGACTTTACTGATGTCAAGATTATTAATATGACATGGAAAATATTATATATATTGTAAGCATAATTTGAATGATTATGCATAATTTGAATTGTATGCATAATTTGAACGATTATGCATAATTTGAACGGTTATTCATAATTTGAATTATATGCATAATTTGAACGATTGGCATGATATTTCAGAAACTTAAGAAATTGCAATTACAATACGTTTTTAAATATATTGCATTAGCACTATTTAGGAAAATTGAGTCATTACATTCATTACTGGAAGACCTCCTCTTATACTAGTTCGAAAATGAAATAAATTTTTCGCCATGTATTTCCTATACGGATAATTTGAATAGATTTTGTATTATCATTGTACTTTTCTAGAGCTTTAGAAGTCATACATGTGGCTTAATTTTTTTTATAAGATTCTATGCATAGAAATTGATCATCTAACAAATTTATATATAATACATATATATTAATAGTTTATTCATTACCTATGTTTAAAAATTGAGCATCTAAATTTTATCTTTCATTTTTGAGATATCTCAGCCTAAAAATGTAGTTCATTTTTACATAGCTGTTGTTCTTTTAAATAATAGTGTATTCCCATTCATCACTTAGATTACAATAAGATGATAGTAAATGGCTTTCAAATTCGAACAATTTTCAAATTCGACCCTAAATTGCCACCTAATATCAAATTAAAACGCATACAAAAATACCATCCGAACACCGAATGTGCTACACGGTACCGTTTGTGAGAATAACCGCGTAAAGTTGATTTGGAGAATAAATAATTTGAAATATAGTACAAATATTCTAGTTTCAATAGAGATTAATTTTTGTGAAATGTTACAACTCACACGGTTAAAAACAGGGACTCAAAATTAAGTACAATTTACTCATGTTTGAGTACATTCAATGCTTATCATGGCTCCGTAGACATAAGTTTCAATTTCGAAAAAAACATGTACTCAAAAATGAGTACAATGAAGAAAAGGAGCAGATGCTATCCTGCGTAGGTTGCCTTCATAAATCACTTTCAATAAATATCGACAATTATAACCAAGACATAACGGGAATCGAACCCAGGTCCTACGGCACAGAGATCCATTTATTTATCCGTTGTACTACCAGGGAGACGTGAAGAAGTTATAAACAGAAGAAATGTTAAAAAGGTGTGCCAAAGGAATGGGATGTAAAATAATTGAGTTGTAGTAACTCAGTTTCCATTTAAGCAATCGACATCAAATACTGTCGAAACCCATCTTCTGAACAACTGTTTTAAGTTTATACAGGTTAGCTTAAGATAGCTTGAACAGAAGCTGATGACACTACTCATTTTTGACAATGTACAGTTATTTAAATTTAAGCTCATCATCGCTCAATTGCGATGCAATTGTACTTAAAGAAAACGGTTATGTTGAGGTACTCATTTTTAAGCACTTTTGTTTTTTAAAATACAAATACAACGTTAAAATACGCAATAAAAATCCATCAAATCTGTGAACATGTTTCGGGAGATAGGTCTCCCTTCATCTCTGCTGATGAAGGGAGACGTGTCTCCCGAAACATGTCCAGATTTGATGGATTTTTATTGCGTATTTTAACGTTGTATTTGTATTTTAAAATTCTATTACGCAATGTTCTATAAGACGAGTTTTTATCTTTTGTTTTACAGTGCAATTGTTGTTCAATCGGAACCCAAAAAATTACAGCAATTTCCTTTTGTCTTTCCAGGTATCCTCCTAAGCGACGCGAGATAATGCATCGCAGGAAGGTTTACAAGCACCTCCGCCCCTCCGCCTGGATCTCTGAGGACTTCCTCAAGGACCAGGACGTGACGAAATGGGTCGCGGACTCCGTCCGCTGGCAAGAAAAAACCATGTTGAACCCATTATACCGCGCGCCATAAAAACACGGCAGTGCGAAGACGATCCGAAAAGTAGAGATCGTGGTGGCTAGCATCCACCCGGCGGCTTTAACATCCAAGCCGCCAAAGGGGGGCGAAGATAGGCTGTCCTCCAAGTGGGGCCCCCGGGCAACGGTCTCCCTTAGGGAGCCGGCAAACTAGGCCTATCGCAGTTTGGGTGTATTGTGAATTAAACTTATGTCATGAATCTTCTGACTTACTTGTTATTGTATTCTTTTCCATAAATAATATTGTCCAGATAGTGGTACAACTAGATAACTCCATTGGAAGATTAAGGTATTATAGGCATAAGTTCCTAGTTGAAGAACTCTCCCCACAGTACCTATTGGTGGGATGTGTAAATAGGAACTTATATGTAATACCTTAACCTTCCTATGGAGTTATCAAGTTGTAGCACTTGGCACGACGATATACATTATTATAAATTATCTATAGTCAACATTAGTATTCCTCTATGTTCTTTGTTTTTTCCCAACATGGCAGTAATCACAGACCAGCGAGTCGAAATTTAAACTGCTGAAGTAACAAAAGCTATTGGAGTAAGAGAAAGTTTAGGTGTAACTGAAGCTATTGCAGAAACAGAAACTACTGGAGTAAAAGAAACTATTAGAGTAAGGGAAATTATTGGAGTAAGAGAAACTATTGGAATAACAGAAACTATTAGAGTAACAGAAACTATTGGAATAACAAAAACTATATGAATAACACAAACTATTGTAGTAACACCAACTATTGTATTAACAAACTAATAAACTATTTCTGTAAAAGAAACTTCGGAGGAACATAACTATTGGAGTAACAAAAACTGTTCTATTAATAGAAACTACTGGAGTAACAAAAACTGTTCTATTAATAGAAACTATTGGAGTAACAAAAAATGTATATTAATAGAAACTACTGGAGTAACAAAAACTGTTCTATTAATAGAAACTATTGGAGTAACAAAAAAATTTATATTAATAGAAACTATTGGAGTAACAAAAACTGTTCTATTAATAGAAACTATTGGAGTAACAAAAACTGTTCTATTAATAGAAACTATTGGAGTAACAAAAAATGTATATTAATAGAAACTATTGGAGTAACAAAAAATGTTCTATTAATAGAAACTATTGGAGTAACAAAAACTTTTCTATTAATATAAACTATTGGAGTAACAAACTATTTGAGAAGGTGAAACTATTAGAGCTACAGAGCGTTTGTTTAATACGCCGCGACATTTTTGAAATTTTATTACCTCCTCCTTCCTACACGACAAATGTTATTTTTCAAAATGTATAAAAGTAGGAAACATGTCAAGACTTTTTTTTTTATGTTCAGAGTGCGTTTTTATTCTGAAAACGCTAATTAGCTGAATGAATTGGTGGCGCCTTTTCCGATTCAATGGCAACGTCTAGGAAGAAAAATGTACCGCCACTGAAGAAAAACGCGATGACGTGCTTTCTACAATTATTCGAACGTTACTCAACTAACACTAAGCAAACTAAAACTGCCTCACATCTTTTACTACACAATTCGACCATGAGCAACACCGGGCTATACAGCTAGTTCAAAATATATTTCAGTACATCCAATATTAACTTTTATATTCTAAATTCAGACCATCTAAAGCACCAGATAGTAGTACATAATAAGATGGGAAAGTAAAAGAACATGTACAAATCGATACATGCTAGACTTGAAAGCGCCATTTTTCTCTAAATAGATTCCTTTTAAGATTTTTCTTTTTTTGTCTTATAAAAAATCGATGTTCCTTATTCTTAATGGTAGGTTTACTTCACTAGCAAAGATTCTGCAGACCGTGAGGAATGTCCGTAATTTTGCACTTTAAAAATTAAACATTTTTAAATTCGTTATTTATTTTATAAGTAACATAGCTTAACTATTAAAATTTGAGTTAAAAAGAATAAGCATTTGGCTGTAGATTATGAGAAAATAATTATGTATATGAAACACCGTTTTTTTTTTTATTACAAATTAAATATCTGCATTCCAGAAAATTGTTGGAATGATTTAAATTTAACACAACGTGCTCCTTTCACATTTTTGCAGATACCAGAGTTTTAAACTTGGGACTAAGGCCGCTTTTACATTTAACGACACGACACTGATAAATCGTAAACGATCGCGAAGGGACGACACAACGTTTTATCGTATCGTCTGATGGTCAGTTTTTCATTGCACCGATATCGTTCGCCGAAAACGACAATTTTCACATTCAGTGCGTGTTGGTCTGTTACCGAGAGAACATCTATTTTCGACATGGCGCATCGCAACAAATTACATGATAACAAACTGCGATTCTTGTATTTGCTGTATTTAAGGAGAAAGAAAAGATCAATAAAAAAACGCTTCTGGGTGCATGATGTCATCAAAGCAAGACATGTTGAAGGAGATTTTTATATTTTATTTGAACGTCTACAAAGAGCTAGAGCTAACCACTAGAGCTGCACAGTGGGCTATTGGTGACGGTTTGACTAAATATTGCATCCCATGCCTTTTTTCGAACAATCTTGTTCTTGTAAAATTCATCTCGCTTATCCCAAATACAGGTCTTTACTTCCACTAATTCAAACAAGTTCACAATATCGAACTTAAAAGCCACATTGATAATATAAATTAAAAAAACACAGTAGACTATAGAAGACGGCAACAAGTTTTTCGGAAACAAACTCAAAATGTCGTCACGATGAAGTAGGGAAGGCGCGTGCCCACGATAAAACGTTCCGATAAATTGTATCGTCTGATCGGCAACGACAACATCGTTATCGTATCGGCTAGTGAAAAAGCGCCCGGCTTCGTATGTGTATTTCGCGTACCCCGATATCGTGCCGCTGAAATCGTATACGATTTATCGGTGTCGTGTCGTTAAATGTAAAAGCGGCCTAAAGGCTCGTTCACACGATGTCATGTACTGGCATGTCAATTAAGATGCTTCTGGTAATAGCAATGTCAGGGACTGGCAATTACTCATACGAATCTTTTTAGGTTTCTTTTTCACAGTTATCTTGCCTTTTTCAGCCATAAGAACAGAATCACACCACGATTTCTTCACTTCAACAACAACATGACTTTTGAGACCTGTTTACATAGTGCAATATGTGATGAGATACAGCGCCAGTAAAACAAATATATTTGTTTCACTGGAGTCGCCAGTGACTGGCACGCTCTCCTTGCCAGTCACTGGCAACAAAGTGTTTACACGCTGCCAGTCATTGGCAACCTCAACTGACACGTGTAAACACCGCTTTAAGTATATATTCTTTTTGCATTGAATTTAGTGTGGTTTGCGTGAGGAATATTTTATCAATCCGAAAAAGTTGGTTGGTTAGGCTTGATTAGGTTAATTAACGTCGCACTAGAGCTGCACAGTGGGCTATTGGCGACTGTTCGGGGTTTATCTCGAAGGAAAGACCCGGATACGCATACACATTCACACACACATTCATACATGCATCTCGTTATTTTAGAACAATGGTCAGATGACGAGGAAACACCTGAACTGGCACCCAACGCCTTCAAGACGTCGGGTCCAGATTTATCGTGCACCACTCCCGTATACACGCCGTTAACTTTTGCGGATGTTCTGTAGGACTTTTCTAGTATTTTGTAACGAAGCTGGCATCCCTCCGATCACAAGATCACTAATTTGTTTACTTTTCTTTCTCAAGTCCTTCGCCTAGGGTCGAACCAGAAATCTTCGTATTCCCAGCTGACGCCCAATCCGAAATAGATTATTGTGGCCTTAAACCAGGGTCCTACACTAGGACCTTACTCCAACTAAGACTTCAAACCTACTAAAGACTCGAATTACTATCTACCATTCTTACTCATTGTACTCATTTTTCAGTACATGTCTTTTTCAAAATTGAAACTTATGTTTTCAGAGCCATCGAATATAACATAACATCAAATGTACTCATCAAATGTTTCATATACATCGAATGTACTCAAAAATGAGTACACTTTACTCATTTTCAACAGTGTATACACCACTTATATGAATATAGCTGTCGGCGTTAAAAAGTTAAAGGGTTTTAGAAAAGGAAACTAATGGACACCCTGTATAAATGGGGACAAAGCCTTCTGCATTTTTCTTTCAATCCCTGCATATCTTCGGTAGATTCGCACACACGTAACCCTTTTCCATCACGTTCTCCCCGACCGTCCGACAGCACTGGACGTGACACTGTCGTGCGCACCCCCCCTTCACGATTGATGACCACTGTCTACTCTCTACACGTGTAAATGGGTGGAGCTACCTCCATATTTGATTGCTCGTATCGGGTGACTGTAATCCTAATCTCCTGCTGTTCTTGGCAAGGATATCTTTTCCGTTGTACTAATGGGATATGCATATTTATACTGGGCTGCATATGCATCCCTTGGGTAGTCAAGCTTGACACGGAATTAAACACTAATTACGAGTTTCTTGGAAGACATATGAAACGGGATAAATCGTAAATTGTTGTCATGTACCGGTTAAATGTACTTTACCTTTTTTTTGTTATGTATATTTATGTATGTATCTTATACATATATTCTTATGATATTCTTTACCTATCAGTAGTTTATTTTTTCACCACACTTTTCGGCGAGCAGATTATATATATATATATATATATATATATATATATTTCATATTTCATATTTCACTCGAAAATTCCATAATCGTTTGTATTTTTATCAAATTCTTATCTTTCCAAACAATTTTTTTATGCTTTTTTTATTAAACAACAAGTTTTTTTTTTAAATATTTATATTTGTTCGCCATAATTTTCTTTCTTTTCTCATATCTATTAAACTATAATAACCGAAAAAACGGCATTAATATTTTGTATACTGCATACATTTGATTTTTATATAAACAGTTGTTCATAATAACAAAAAATTGTTTCACTAGAACTCAGTGTCTTTTATTTTTGTAATTAAAAGGGGGAAAAAACATAACTCATAGAGCTAATTTGCATATAAACGTATTTTATGATAATTATGCTTAACAAATTATCCATCATAGTTGTGTCACTTTTGAAGCAAAAGTTTGATATCTCTGAAAACAATTAACTTACGCTATTCTATGTATAATCATAAATTAAAACTTTCTGAAGTTTTGCTTGGCGAGAAACTTCTCTAAGAATTTTATTTATTACACTTACTGTTCGAACTTTTACCTTTAGGAAGACATTTTTTATAACTAAATTGACGAAGCCAATCAACAATTCTTCACCCCGAAACCTTCTACTGTGCAGTTATCATCTCAAAAAAAAAAAACGCCAATACGACATGTTCCTAGAGACATTTCTTGCCACACAAATAAACTTCACTATGATATGTAGAATAGCGGTTTAAGTCATTGGTTGCGGAGATATAGCCTGTCAATATTGTGATATTCTTTTAGAATTACTCTATATGTCAAAGTAACTACTTAATTCTCTGAGGCAAATGATTGTAGCGACAAGAAGAGCCCCAGACCAATTTCAAGCACATTGTATATCGTATTTTATTTTTTAAAAAGTTGGTTTTCACTTATTCAAAGTTTTTTCGTTTTCTAACGGGATTACAAACCCGTTATAAAATTTTAAACTTTGTAATCTGATTAATTTCAAGTATTCGAGGTGTTTAGAAATATCATCATTAATTATCTTCATTAACTATAATTAATTTATCATTATCATTTAAGTGTCATTATAATTTAATTATTATCATTTAAATAACATTTTAATTTAATTATCATTATCTAATTTTCATTATCATTTAATTAACATTATAATTTAATTATCATTCTAATTCAATTATTATAATTAAATTATGAAAATTAAATAATAATGAAAATTAAATAATAATGAAAATTAAATAATAATGATAAGTAAATTAGAATGCTAATTTAATTATCATTATAATTTAATTATCATTATCATTTAATTATCATTATCATTTAAGTATCCTCATTTAAGTATCATAATTTAATTTTCATTATCTAATTATCATTTTCATTTAATTACCATTACAATTTAATTATCATTCTAATTTAATTATCGTTATAATTTAATTACCATTCTAATTTAATTAGTATTATTCTAATTAAATACAGAATGCTAATTAAATTAGTATTATTCTAATTAAATACAGAATGCTAATTTAATTATCATAATTAAATTATCATTATAATTTAATTATCATTATAATTTAATTATCATTATAATTTAATTATCATTATAATTTAATTATCATTATAATTTAATTATCATTATAATTTAATTATCATTATAATTTAATTATCCTTATAATTTAATTATCATTATAATTTAATTATCATTATAATTTAATTATCCTTATAATTTAATTATCATTATAATTTAATTATCATTATAATTTAATTATCATTATAATTTAATTATCATTATAATTAAAATAAAAAGGTGATTTAAATGTTGGCCAGTATCTAAACCCCCTAATCCACAAGAGTTAAGGAACACGACCATATTTTTTTTTTACTTTTTGAATCAAACAAGTGTATTACATAAATTTATACATGAAAACAACATTTCACCCAAACATTCCATAAGTGTTTGTATCTTTAAAAAATTTAAACTTTTCATTTTTTTTAGCTTTCCTTAAAAGGCCTAAGGCTTTTTTTTTTTAAATTTATATTTTTGCACTTCATTTCTTTCTCACATACTTTGAACTAAAACATAAGAATTGGCATTGAAATTATGTATACTACATGTATTTGTTTTAAATGTGTATTCATAATAACACAACAAATTCTTTAAAACTTGCATTTTTTTTACGCAATATTTTTTTTAAAAAACTTATTATTCACAGAGCTGATTTTTATGCCAATTTATAATAATACATACATTTTACAATATGCTTAAAAGTTATACATTTATCCATTAATAATAATAAAAAAAGCCTTAGCGTTTCGATACACACAATATCAAGGAAAATCAAATATCGCAAAAAACGATTTAAAGTTTTCGTTTCTTGAAAAACAGACCTGTCATCTAGCATAAAATCTCAAACAACTCATTTAAAATCTCAGATATAATTCTAGGATTTTATAAGCATATTTCGAAGATTCCAAACAATAATTTTAGCAAATAAAATAAATCGAGAATTTTATAATTTATCAGACTACGTCACTTTAAACAGTAAACATTTCTCATCACAATGTTTCAGATACGGTAACCAAGGAACCACACAGCTGCAGTTCCTTGAATGAACTGGACTTAACACCAAGCTTTCTCTTAAAGATACACCACCAGCTATTTCTTATACACGAACTAGAAAATCACTTTACAGTCTATTCCTCAACCGTTGATCGTGTCTCGTCCCATACATACTTTTAATGATCGATGGCAACGACTTACCTGAGGGATCAGACACAAATTAATCATTACGACGTCACAAAAATCCCTAACTTTTTCCCTGTTAGATTTCCTCCAGGGATTAAGGGAAAAACACATTTCTAGTATACTTTTGCAAGGCTTGGGATACGATTCTGTGATTTTTATCTGGTTTAAGAACATTCTTTTTTTATGGATAGATGTACTTGGGTATATACTCTGGGGGTTTCTTAAAAGTTAATTATCGTTTTCCGAGTAATTAGTTCTGGTAATTAATGGAAGTGTTCAATGTCTGGATATGTAATCAGTCTAGGTTATTAGGTTTGAAATGGTGTTGGACTGATAATTATCATTTCGTAATGGATTTAAGAGGAATGGTTTCCCCGGTGATTTTTCTGTCTGTTTTTCCCTAATGAATCTGCGTTTTTTTTACAGTGAATTACAGCTTTAAAATGTTCTGTAATTTGTAAATTTTTGTTTTATTATAAATTTTACAGTTACATTATGGACACCCATCGAAAAAACGGCATAAAACTTTATTAAAAAATGCATAAAACCTTTATAAAAAATGCATAAAACCTTTACATAACTTTCATAAAAACTGATATTTCAATGTCCTTTATAAAACCTGCATGAAAACTGCAGTTTCAATGTTAAAACCTCAAAAAAAAAATTCATTTTCTTTACCGGAAAACCTTTTAAAAATACTTCAAAACCTGCAGTTTTCATGAATTTTTTTTAATAAAGATTTTATACAGATTTAACGGCAAACAAAATTAAAGGAAAATTTAACAGTTTTTTAATGCATTAACACTGCAGTTTCTATGCAGATTTTAAGGAAGGATATTACTCGCTCGAATCATCTCAATAAATATAAAATAATTATCACTCGTTAATTATTATTTCCAATACAATTGCAGTCCGAGACAAATTTAAACCCTGGCTTACTTCTCAATTCGCGAACGTCGCCACATTAAAATATTTTAGACTAAATACAACGTTATTTCAATTCTCCTTAAATCCCTTGCACAACTATGAATATTCAGTAAAACAAGTTTAAGCCCCTTTAGATGTCACAAAAGTCGCCCACTTCGGCGTTAGTCGCCAATCCATGACGCAACAATGGTTGGTTTGTTGGAGTTTTATTGCGCAAGAGCCAAATTTGGCTAAGTTGCGCCAAGCAACACAATGGAAAAGGGGTGAAAGGAGGGGTCTTTGGAAACCCTGGACATTAAAACGCCAGCGCCCATTCCTTAACAGGTCTAAAGGTCAGAGGTCAATACGCGATTTATTCCTAAAGAAAATAGGTTTTAACCAGAGAAAGCTCGGATTTTAGCAATTTGAAATTAGGCTTTCACTTTTTAAATAAAATGCAATAATGCAATTCCATAAAAGCACGCGTTTTAGATGTTCGACGATTATAATAAACTCGTATCAAATCTGAATACTGATCAATTTAATAACCTATGAAGAATGAGCAAAATATAAAAAAAATTATGTTTGTTTCCTGCTTAGGAAGCTAATTTTTTACCAATACATTCCTTTTATTTCACAAAATAAAAACTCATTAGTTGAGAAGGGTTTCAAAAGTTTCTTCAAATCTTTATATTGGAAAAATGTTTTGAGTGAAATTTCTCATGAATTTTTAAGTATGTTGATGAAAACAACTGGCGATACAACGATCGGTTGGTATATTTTGAGAATGTACATCGCATATACTAGTATACACGTGCCGTTTTAAATTATTTTTCTCTGGATATAATAAAACTTCACCCGGGCCTCTCGTAATGAATATAGATAACGAGTTAATTACTTGATTAGGAGAAACATTAAATAGTGTTGTCAAGAAAGGTTTAATGTGTCCTCATTAAAGCTTATTTAAGGCGATACGGAACAAATTGAAACTTCAAGTGGTTTATTCTGACAGCAGTATACAAAATTCAATTTATGGATTTCGAGTTATAGATTGCTTAACAAAGTTGTGCTACGACGTTCTATATATTTGCACAAAAATACCTTTAAATTTAAATTTTTCCTCACAGTATAAAATCAGATATTGCACAATTAATATTTTATCTCTCATTCATCAATGTTTAAGTACAAAGTACCACAAGTACAACATTAGGTGTTAATCTTATAAATACCAATTCATTCATTTTTAAATAGGAAATTCATAAATATTACATTAATTTAATTCAAATTGTTTTTAAAATTCAAGCTTCATTACATCAAAATAAATTACAAAGGCTCAATTCAACTTAAAACTCAACTTTAATGTACAAAAATTTAACAAAACAATATTTTAGTTCATTCTACAAAATTTGACTAATCACAAATCTAAATTTCTTTTATACATACACAAACTTATTCTAGAACTAAATTTAAAACCTCTTTGTTTACATCCAATAAAAGTTAAAGATTACACGGAATATATACTAAAAATGCACATTTAGTGTAGTCAATGTTACTTAAAAAGAAATAGCAAAAGTGCATCATTAAAACACACACCCAATAATCATGTATTTAATATAAACACGAGCAATCATTACTGGTACATTAAAACCAATCACTTTAAAACTAGTAAATGATCACAGCAATAACATTAAAACTAGACATTTCAAATGACGAGTACTAGAAAGTTGTCTTACCTCGTCACTTTAAAAAATGGGCTTAAAACTAGTCACACACAATATCTTCAGTTGAAATAATGCATGCTCAAGCACAACTAGTCCATCAACAAATTAAAGTATCCGGAATGTCACAATCAAGAAGTCTGTCTTTGCACAATCCATGACTTGTCCCATCAACAAACATAAAATGTCCAGATAATTGCAACGTCGTCAACAATCTACGTAGTCAATAAACTTAACGCTGTTCACATTCACACATTCCATGACAGTTTGCATAGGATAGTTCCATGATAGTTTTCACAAACCCTCAAACAAACTAAAGATTGCCGCCCTCTACCTGCAAAGACATGAACTCTGTATAGTCCAGAAACCCATCATTGTTCGCATCGCTTTTCTCGAAGATAGGATCCACGAACAACTCCAGCTCATCGTCTCTAAAGGAATACTGCAGAGGACCGATCGAACCATCTTCGTCTTGGTAGTGAAGAATCGCCTGGATAATCTCTGTTCCGTCCAGTCTGTTGTCGTTGTTTGTGTCGTGGATCTTAAAGTACCTGAATCTGACCTCCTGCATGGATAACGAGTCCACGTCCACATGGGGGTCCAGATGTCCCTTCAGATGGTTCTTGTTCTCTACACTGGACGAGTCCATCTTCAGCCTCAGTGAGTGAACGTTGCTGAACACAGAGGGCAATATCAGGGTGACAAGGAAGGCGTGGATGTGCATAATGTGCGTTTGATGATAGTGAAATTAAAAAAAATAGTGAATTGTTTGCGGAAGATATGTAGTATCAGTGTTTTATGGACATGCGTGAGGAATGAACGTGGGAATATTATGGGATTTGCATACGTATACATTGGTTGTCTACGGTTAGTCGTCATCTGACCGTGGTTCAAAAATACGAGGCATCGTTCCCGGGTCCTTCCTTCGAAATAGGCCCCGAACCGTCGCCAATAGCCCACTGTGCAGCTCTAGTGCGACGTTAATTAAAACAAACCAAGTCTACGGTTAGTTGGTTATTGATGTCGCACTAGAGCTGCACAGTGGGCTATTGGCGACTTTTCGGGGCCTATCTCGAAGGAAAGACCCGGGAACGATGCCGCGTATTTTTGAACCATGGTCAGATGACGATCAAACGTTCAGGACTACATCGAAGGAAATACACGAGAACACTGCTTCGTATTTTGAACCATGGTCAAATAACGAAGACAACACCTGAGAGATCGGGTGTCTACGGTTGTTATTATGATTCAAAATGTTTGGAGGCCTCCGTGGCCGAGCGGTTAAAGGCGTCAGCTGGGAATCCTAGGATTCCTGGTTCGACCCTAGGCGATTGACTTGACAAAGAAAAGTAAAAAATAGTAGTGATCTTGTGATCGGAGGGTTGTTAGCTTCGCTACAAAATACTAGAAAAGTCGTCCAGAACATCCGCATCAATTAACGGCGTGCGAAAATTACGGGTTAGTTTGGTTTTGGTTTCGTTAATTAACGTCGCACTAGAGCTGCACAGTGGGCTATTGGCGACGGTTCGGGGTCAATCTCGAAGGAAAGACCCGGGAACACATACACATTCACACCCACATTCATACATGCACCTCGTTATTTTAGAACCATGGTCAGATGACGAGGAAACACCTGAACTAGCACCCAACGCCTTCAATAGACGTCAGGACTTTGGACCCCGATCAGATTTATCGTGCACCAGTCCCGTATACACGCCAGTATAATTTGTCGGATATTCTGGACGACTATCTAGTCTTTTTGTAGCGAAGCTGGCAACCCTCCGATCACAATATCACTACTTTTTACTATTCTTTAGTCTAGTCCGTCGCAAGGTTTTGAACCGGGGACCCTTGGATTCCCAGCTGACGCCTAATCCACTCGGCCACGGAGGTCTCCGTCAAGACATTGAATCCCGATCAATTTAACATGTACCACTCACGTACACACGTCTCTGACCATTTTTAAAAAATATGGTTTGGTTGGTTTGGTTAATTAACGTCGCACTAGAGCTGCACAGTGAGCTATTGGCGACGGTTCGGGGTCAATCTCGAAGTAAAGACCCGGGAACACATACACATTGACACACACATTCATACATGCACCTCATTAATTTAGAACCATGTTCAGATAACGAGGAAACACCTGAACTGGCACCCAACGCCTTCAATAGCCTTTGGACTCCGATCAGATTTATCATGCACCTGTCCCGTATACACGCCGTTAATTTTTGCGGATGTTCTGGACGACTTTTCTAATATTTTTGTAGCGAAGCTGGCAACCCTCCGATCACAAGATCACTACTTTTTTACTTTTCTTTGGCAAGTCCATCGCGCGGGTTCGAACCACCAATCCTCGGATTAGCAGCTGAACGCCTTTAACCACTCGGCCACGGAGGCCTCTCGATTATGGTTAAAGTACTCCTCCGATTGGGCATTGCCATCTGACCATGGTTCAAAAATACGAGGCGTAATTCCCGGGTCTTTCCTCAAAGATATACCTCGAACCATCGCCATTAGCCCACTGCGCAGCTCTAGTGCAACGTTAATTATTAACCTATCTCCGACTGGGCTCAACGCAAGGTCTGCCCTGAATTCAGCTTAATTTGGGTTGGATTTTGATAAATTAACGTCGCACTAGAGCTAAACAGTGGGCTATTGGATACAGTTCGGGGCCTATATTGAAATAAAGACCCCGGTGCGATGCCTTTTTATTTTTTTAAACCATGATCAGATGACGAGGACAACACCTGAGTTGGCACGCAACGCAAATTCAATAAGCGTCAGGACATTGGACCCAGATCAGATTTATCGTGCACCTGTCCCGTATACACGCCAGTATAATTTGTTAGATATTCTATCATTTTTATAGCGAAGCTGGCAAATCTCCGATCTCAAGATCACTACTTTTTTACTTTTCTTTGTCAAGTCCATCGCACGGTCTCCAGCTAGCAATCCTCTGATTAACAGCTGAACGCATTTCTCCACTGGGTAACAGAGGGCCCGTCACAATTTTAAATCATGGTCAGATAACGAGGACAATTTCTGAGCTGGCACCCCACCTACCCTGAAAAGACGTGAGGACATTTTACCACGACACATTTAAAGTCTATCAGTTACCTTTACACTGCAGATTAGTGTTGGTGCGCTAAAGGAACAAATCTGACAACCCACTATCATTATATACATTCTTATAATCAAACCATCCAGATTGTCAGAAAGCTTTCTGAATCGTACGTAAAATTTTATATTCACATTTAAAAAAATGGCAAAACCAAACAATTCGACGATATTGACTTGGCTCAAAAGTGGCTTGCCTTTGGTGAATTATAAGATTATTTATAAATTAACAATGAAATATATATATTATAAAACAATGAATAAAATTTATATTTAATATGATCACTAGATGGTGCCACTATATAACTTCCGAAATGGTGTTGAAATTCATATAGCACAAAAATCTCTTAAAATATTAACAATCCCTATTAGTTTTTTTGGGGTTTTTTCGTGTTTCAAATATAATAAAATTTACTGATTGTAATTAGTAAAGTATGTATGAAATAATTGAAAAATCTATTAACTGTTGAAGGTAAATGTAGTTAGATAATTATAAAAAAAGTCTGCACTGTTTGCATTCAAAATCAAAAGAAGTTCTATAGCGTTTATCTTTTTCTGTTTATAATTTCTAAATATTATGATCGAAGTTTCACACTTTGTCTTACGTGGAACTTCATCAACGTCTTTATTTGAATAGTAATATTTACAGCACCATTACTAGAATTTTAATAATATTAAAAATTATCGAGCTGAATATCAAAATGTGTACTGCTTTATTTTTAATAGAAGTATTGAAAGAAATATAAATGCAATCCAGTTTTTTTTTTTTTAAATTTATTTGAAAAAGTATTCCAAATACAGAAAAGTGTGTTTTTTATACATAAACAATTTATGCTCTACTTTTGTAATCTGAAGTAGTTTATATGTTAATAAAAACTACATCAAATTTATGTTAAAAAGCAATATTAGTGCATCTTTTATGCAATAAAACTATTGAATACCTTATTATTTTTTTGTCATTAATTTTCTTATTAAAGATTAGTATGAGTGATCTCTAAAAACACAAAAAAGTGCAAATGTTTTAAACAACTAATGCACAGCCGGGGGAAAAAGAAACGAACCACCAATGATTTATTCGTTAGTTTTTATAGTAGAGCTAAACTTAATAAAGTCTACTATACATTGATATACAAAATAATTAATTGCATAGGGGACTTCTAATCTTCATCTTCATACTCGAATCCGCACCAACTTTAAAATGTTCAATAGCAACGCCTACTTTGATAGTGCAGAAATGTTTCCCGCCCCCAAAATAATCTAAATATACATTTTCGTTAATTTCCTACATTAATATGCAGAGATATTAGACAATATGTATCGATCTTATTTGAGGGGCTACCTCCACATTGAACAAAGTATTAGTTGCACTACGAAATGAAGGACGCGGGTAGAAAATGTTTTAGCGTTAGCCGTGGTTCTTCTTTTCCCGTGGTCATTTATTTCCTCACTCCCGTATACACCTCGCCTTTATATAAGAATTTAGAATTTTATGCCAACGCGATCACAGCTTTTTAATTCTCAAAATTTGTGAAGATTTCTGTTAAGTTCTGTAGATTTTAAATTTGTGTATGACCCCTGAAATGATCATTTGATGCACATTTTAATATAGCAAAAAACTTCAAAGAGGGAAATCATGGAATTTTAGATATGCATATAAAGCGTTTTTCCGAATCCATCACTATCAAAATATATCATGGTTGCCATTCATAAATTTTATGAATATTAATATCCTAATTTAAATAAAATTAAAAAATATACATATAAGTAATGAAAGTTAGTGTATTTTATTTGGGTCGTTTAGAAATAAAACAGATAAAAATATCAGCTTAATAAAATTAGTATTTCGAAAGATATGATTCAAAGTTTAAGAAATTCATTTAACATTACGAGTTCTAAACTTCCGATATTCATAATTAAAATACTACTAAACCAAATGACTTGCAAATTGATATTCAACGATAAATTTTGTCGTAGGTTCTAAATATTGAATCAAAATTGGGTGTTGTTATTGAAAATTTTAAAGTTGGTGCGGATTTTAATATGAAGATAGTCCCCTATGCAAATGTTTTGTATATCAATGTTTAGTAGACTTTATTCCATTCAAAATGGTATATTAAGTTTAGCTCTACTATAAAAACTAACGAAATAATCATTGGTGGTTCTTTTTTTTTCCCGGCTGTACATCTTTCAATGCTACGTTTTGCCTACTTTTACAGTGACTACATTACATGTATTCTTACAACTAAAAAAAAGTGCAGCGGGAGAGTTTTCTATAAAGGATATTAGATATATATATATCTTTAAAAAAGCTCTATTATTCATCAGTTGCAAACTAATTGTCTAATTCTATATATACTACTGGTAATTTATATCCATTCACGCATTTAACCCGATATCAATTTTCTAAAAATGCAAACATTCTCTATGATAAAAAAAAAATACTATAAAGTTTAAGGAGTTGTTTAACTATCATCCGTTATGTAATACATGCTTATCTCTTCCTTTACTGACCTGTGAGTAAACGACAAGCCTGATATATCAATAGAAAAGAAAACCTGTAACATTGAACAGTTAATTAATAAACATTTATAAAATTGTAAAAGAATATTATATACTGAAAATAATTCCAATTTATTCTACTTTTAAACGATGAAAAAATTAATTCTTCTCATTTTTTTTAAAACAATCTTTATATATAAAGTGTTTTACATGCTTTGACTCCTTTCAATATTCGATTTCGACACTAATATTGATGTAATGTCCCTTGAATGATATACAAATGTGGTTACAATTGCATTATCAAAAACGTGGTTATAATCGAATTATCAGAATCATGGTTATAATAGCATTATACAAAACGTGGTTATAATAGCATTATAAAAAACGTGTTTATAATTGCATTATAAAAAACGTGGTTATTATAGAATGATAAAAAACGTGTTTATAATTGCACTATAAAAAACGTGCTTATAATTGCATTATAAAAAACATGCTTATAATTACATTAAAAAAGCGGCTTAATAGCATTATAAAAAACGTGTTTATAATTTCGTTATAAAAAACGTGTTTATAATTGCATTGTAAAAAACGTGGTTATAATTGCATTAAAAAAATGTGGTTATAATTGCATTATAAAAAACGAGCTTATAATTGCATCATAAAAAACGTGGTAATAATAGCAGTATAAAAAACGTGCTTATAATTGCATTATAAAAACGTAGTTATAATAGCATTACAAAAACGTGATTATAATTGCATTATAAAAAACGTTGTTATAATAGTATTATAAAAAACGTGCTTATAAATGCATTAAAAAAACGTGGTTACAACACCATTATAGAAAACGTGGTTATAACAGCATTATAAAAAACGTGGTTATAATAGTATTATAAAAAACGTGCTTATAATCGCATTATAAAAATGTGTTTATAATTGCATTATAAAAAACGTGTCTATAATTGCATTATAAAAAACGTGGTTATAATTGCATTAAAAAACGTGCTTATAATTGCATCATAAAAAATGTGGTAATAATAGCATTATAAAAAACTTTTTATAATAGCATTATAAAAAACGTGCTGATAATTGCATCATAAAAAATGTGGTAATAATAGCATTATAAAAAACTTTTTATTATAGCATTATAAAAAACGTGCTTATAATTGCATTATAAAAACGTGTTTATAATAGCATTATAAAAACGTGGTTATAATAGTATATAAAAAACGTGCTTATAAATGCATTAAAAAAACGTGGTTACAACACCATTATAGAAAACGCGGTTATAATACCATTATAAAAACGTGGTTATAAATGCATTATAAAAAACGTGCTTATTATTGCATTTATAAAAAACGTGGTAAAATATCATTATAAAAAAAGTGGTAAAATATCATTATAAAAGAGGTTGTTATAATTGCATTATAAAAACGTGCTTATAATTGCATTATGAAAAACGTGGTTATAACAGTATTATAAAAAGCATGGTTATAACAGCATATAAAAACTTGGTTGTAATTGCATAATAAAATACGTGGTTCGCATATTATCGCATTATAAAAAACGTAGATTTTTGCTTTATATACACAGCAGGAACATTATATAAAGCATATTCGGACTCAGACGTGGACGGTTTAAGGAATTTATGAAACACAAAGGCACCGATTTGTCCAAATATTTTTTTAATGAATTTTGCAACTTAAGTATTTTTTTTTAAATGTTAATTTTTTTAACTTTGTCAATTAAAAAACATTTATTGTTGTAGCTAATCCAATATTTTGGTAAAATCCACTGTGCACAACGTCGGGGGCTTTTTTTAGATAAACTAATTCAAACTGTACAACTTTTATAAATTATTATATATGTAAAAATAATGAATCTCGAAGGAATTAATGTTGACAACATATTTTCAACTGAATTCATTTATGCTTTCTCTGTTTGTTTTTTTAACTTGGCCTTTTCCGTAGTCGGGCACCCCAAGCAGCTGCTCGTCCCGCTTGTGCTTTAAGCCGCCGCTGGAGTCGGAATATATTTAAAAATTCAAGCGTAATTTATACCATGAACCGTTTGAAAATTTATTTCTGGGACTACTATCGCCATCTATCGTTCTAGTATGAAAACAAAAGTTTGAAACTAAATTTAACCTGTGCAAATACTATTATTTAGAAATAAGTGCATATTATTATAAATGTAACTACACCTCTGTTAATAAGTTTACAAATAATTTATTTACTGAATTCAATTTAAAATTTATAATTTCTAAATTACGCTTAGTTAAGTTTTATCTGTAATTATTACCATTCCTTGAATAAATTTCAGATTTGACATTCAACTATTGTCTCTTTTTTCGTGCAATAAAGCAGTGAATAATATTTTTTTATTGCTATCAACCAGATACTCGAAAATTCAAATGCAGAATGCTATTTTGTAATACAAATATGAATTATGAATTAAATACAATTTAGATACTTTAATATACTTAAGATAATAAATAACAACTTTTTTTTAAAATAATTTCTAGTTCTAGTTAATATGTCTACCGTTTTTAACTGTTCAAATTTTAATAATTAAAGTAACATTTCAAATTAATAAAATGATGTGTTCTGCATATCAAAAAATATCACTCATACTTTTTTTTCTATTTTTCTTAATCGCAATTTCCATTCAGAGAATATATCATTAAAGTAATATAGATGCCATTAGACAGAAAATTTAAAACTTTTTATAACAATTTAAATTTGACATTCGATTACAATTGATTTTTGTTGTCGATGGATGTATCTTCTGCAAATGATGCACTGTTTTAGCTAAAAAAAAACGAAAATGTCTCTTTGATTACATAATAGAGGCAGGAATCCCTATGGGGTCAATCTTTTGGGGCACCAATAGTCCATGGACTATGTGTTACGACCCTACTGATATAAACTTTCATCATTTTAAACTCATTTACTTTTTATGAAACTTTAAATTAAATTTGCCCTAACTGCGTCCAAACAGTGTTTCTCCGCAATAAGCATACCACCGCAGAGAAAACATATTTACAGAAACACTATTTTGTTGTGAATGATTTGGCTAAAACCAACCTACAACTGAATTGTTGGGCTGTTGTAAGTTGTTATGTTGTTGTTAGTGTTTGTTATTATAATGTTGTTGTTAGTGTTTGTTATTATAATGTTGTTGTTAGTGTTTGTTGTTATGTTGCTGTTAGTGTTTGTTGTTATAATGTTGTTGTTAGTGTTTGTTGTTATAATGTTGTTGTTAGTGTTTGTTGTTATAATGTTGTTGTTAGAGTTTGTTGTTATGTTGTTGTTAGTGTTTGTTGTTAGTGTTTGTTTTTATGTTGTTGTTAGTGTTTGTTGTTATGTTGTTGTTAGTGTTTGTTGTTATGTTGTTTTTTGTTGTGTTGTTGTTGTACTGTTATTGTTGTTGTTGTTCTTGTGTTGTTGATGTTGTGTTGTTGTTATTTGTCGTGGATACGTACTTTCTTTCGGTATGAGTACATAATTGCACGGTACATCGCATAGTAAAAAACTACATTTGTAAAATTCATATAACTCCACGTAGTCAGCCTATGGGGATAAATGACACACCACTGTGTAAAGAAAAGTGAAATGTTTCAAACAGGCTAATTATTTACCTATTCAACCCTCTGAACTTTTTACCACGTGTATGGAAAGTCATCTTTGACTGCAGTATCACTTTCGCATACACAACTCCATCATTATGGGTATAAATAACATACCATCGTGTAGAGGAATATGGCGGCGTCAATCACGTCAAATTTTAGCCCATTCCGCCATCTGAACAATGTACCACGTGGGGAGGAATGTCGTCATTCATAGGTGTCGCTTTCACCCACATAACTCAACGGAGAATTAGCCTATATGAATAAATGAGAAGTGAGACGCATCAACTAGGTTGTTTGTTAACTCATTCCCTTCTCCCTTGCACCGAAAGGGTGAATTATCGCCTTTGGTTGTTACGTTTCCAGCCACGTTACTAATCATGAAATCAGCCTATGAGGAAATTTTATTACATCCCATACAGGAATGTTGGACGCAGCAACCAGGCCGATTGTTAACCCATTATCCCTCTGACATTTTTACCGCGGGAAGGAAGAATTGCATTTTGCTCCAGTACACGCTTACGCACTATGACTCCACGTAGATCAGTATTTAGGGATAAATTACCTACAATCCTGTAGAGAAAGGTCAACCGCGTCAACTAGATTGGCAATTTATCATCTTCCTCTATCGGAACTTCTTACCGCGAGGGCCCAAAAGTAATCATGAACCAAACCATGTAAAAATTAATAATATACTCCGTATTTCATTATTTAACTTAAAGATACATGTGACACATTAAATCTTAAATTTAAGCCTTTTTTTAGTACATTCACTTTAGTACTGCATCACTTTTTATCAGAAAAGAAATACTGCAACGGCAAATAAATATTAATTTACCCTCCGAAGAATCGACTTTCAGAAAATCTTCGAATTGAACAAAAAATCACGTAATAGAACTTTCGTAAAATCTAGTTATTTCAACATCGGAGTTTAAATCAACGGTTGCTCCGTAGAATCGCTTAAAAATTTGGCCCCGCATCAAATATATTTTACAATAGAATTTGCTTCTCCTAGCAGCTATTGGATATCCCAAAAACAAATACACCAAACGATATACGTTCAAATTCTTAAGTTTTTTTTCAATAGTACGATAATCACATTCCAGGAAAAAGGTCTTCCGAAAATATATTAGGTTTTTAAATTTCTATTTTACAAACGATAGTACAAATATCTCTTTTTAACTGCAGTGATTCAGTTTTCAGACGATCTCCAAATACAGAATAAACAATTCGAATTCAAAAGGGAAATTGTTCTTTTATTTTCCGTTTGCAAGTATTCTTTTTAATCGTATTTGTTTTACTTCCATGTTTACCATACAAATTCTGTTTAGAACGTATTGGCTGAGGTTAAAACACGCGCCGAGAATACATTAGCACAACTTTTTAATGAAGAAATAGAATTTATGTTGCAGACGAGAATGTTTCAGCGTGACCGGTTTCTAAATTAGAATAACTTTCTTTCTTTATCTCCAAACTAATTTATTTTGTAAAAATCTTTATGTTTACTTTATAACGGAAAATTGTATTTTTTGTTTGATGATAAAATGGAAGAGAAAATCGTATCCTTGTTTGCGTAAAATAGTTACATTGCAATTTACTTCTGATTTGAAAATGTTCATATTTTTTATGTTTATTATTGTTTAAGTTTTATTTTATTTTTCAGACTACAATAAGTTAATTTTATACACATTCGTTCCTGGTTCTTCTCATATAAAATACTTTGCGTAAAATGATCGTTATATTGCAAATGAAAATATATATTTAAAAAATTAAATCTACACTCTAAAACAATTGGTAGTTTAAAATGCGTACCTGAACCTACTCGTTTTTCTTTGAGTATAAATGCATCGTAAATGAGCGATGATGTGCTCAAATTTAAGTAACCGTACTTTCTCAAAAATGAGCAGTGTGATGTAATATTGCTAATCTCAGCTTCTCTTCAAAACATCTTAACAAAGCGATCACGCAAACTTAAAATAGTTGTTCAGAAGATGATTTTCCACATTATTTGATGTCGATTGCTTAAATGGAAACTGAGTTATTACAACTCAAGTATCTTACTTATCATTCTTTTATCACACCTTTTTAACATTTCTTCTGTTTATAACTGCTTCAAGTCGCCATGGTAGTATAACGGATAAAGCTCTGGACAGCGGTGCCCGAGAATATGGGTTCGATTCCCGGTGAGTGTTGGTTGTAATTGTAGATATTTATTGAAAGTAATTTATGAATCCAGACTATGTAGGCTAGCATCTGTTCTTTTACTCATTGTAATCACTTTTGAGTACGTCTTGTTCAAATTTGAACTTATGTAATCGGAGCCATGATAAGCATGGAATGTAACGAAAATCAGTATATTTTATTTATTATAGAGTACCTATTTTTAACAGTGTATTTGGATTTCATTGCAACAACCTTATCTTTCAACGGAACACATTTACAATAAAAACTTTCTGACCTTTTAAATAAGTGTTGCCTTTTGTTCGTGACATTAATGAATACTATGTACAAAAAAATATTTTCACATATTTAAGAGTTATCGTTGTTTATTGTCTTACAAAAGAATAAACCATAAAATAGTTATGACAATATTTTTTTTATAATATTCTTTTGTATGAATAAAAGCACATCCAATACTATGAAGTTTCAAGCAACAGAATTTATTTTTCTTTCTTTCTTTATCATATACTTTCAACGGCTAGTAGAATACATTGGCATAAAATACCCACTAACGGCTTCTGAACATTCAGCCAAATCCTGGATTCAGTGCCAACTAAACTGTTGCATTCAAGCTGAATTGTTGCGTTTGGCTTTATTTCAGTTTATCTAGGAATCAGTGATGTGTTCAGCTAAACGGCATTGGCAGGGCGCCCAGTAAACCATCTAGAGAATGTATAGTGAACTCCTGTCACAACAAGGGAAGTCAATTAAGAGAATAAGGAAACTAAAACCCCATTTGTAACATTCAATGAAGAACTTGGCCTTCAACTCAAATTGAGCTTTAACTGCTCAACAGATGAATATAAACATTGAAGAATTAGGGTCATGGAAGACTATTATCTGTAATAATTTGATTAATATTGTAAATGTTTTGTGCATGTTACTTTAAGATATTTGTAAGCAGATATTTCTAACTAAGTAGTATCGGAGAAATGTTAGGACGTCCCATTCATTGTTAGAATTATTTCCAAATAGTTTAATATAGTGTCATGAAATAGGGTGCCATTTTTTAACGAATTCAAACGAGTATGCAATCCAACTTGTTAGTAATTTTCGTCAAAAAAAAATTAACTATTTAAAAAATATATTTTACTTTTGACAAAAATAAATTGATTTAAAAATATTTTAATTTTGTAAAAAAAAATACATTTTAATTTAAAAGTATTTTATTTTTGTCAAAAATAATTTAATTTAAAAATATTTTTATTTTGTCAAGAATAAATGAATATAAAGATATTTTAATTTTGTCAAAAATAAATTAATTAAATAATATTTTTAATTTTGTCAAAAATAAATTAATTAAATAATATTTTTATTTTTTAATACATAAATTTATTAATTAAAAATATTTTAATTAAAAAAATCATTTTAAGGTATTTTTTTAAGTAAATTTAAAAATATTTTAATTTTTAAATCAATTAAAAAATACATTAAGTTTGTCAAAAATAAATAAATTAAAAAATATTTTAATTTTGTTAAAAAAAATAGTAATTTTATAATAACAACATAACAAGTACTAATAAATATTTGCTCGTTTTGTACTTGTTTGTTGACTGGCGAATAAAATATCGTCCATTTGGAACATATTTACGCAGATCATATTATAACAATAAAATGTCCATTGTTAAGTAACAGTTTTCAATGGAAATAAAGTATTGTATAACAGTATCAGACACAGATTTCAATAGACATTCTAAATTTAACGTACAAAGTCCAAATCTTAAAAACTACAAAACATGTAAACTATTTAACCTTTTAAAAACCACTTTCACCCGTCTTATGACAAAATATCGAAACGTTATTTTGACACGTTATTTTGACGAACTATGTTCTTCAAAATGCATAAGAACAGCAAGTTATTCACTTAAAAAAACATTATCTATCTCTGGTTGTGTAGTTCTTATAAAAATAAGCATATCGTTATTTTTAGCATCCAAAATAAACAATCTTTTTAGGAAATAAAAAACTCGAAAGTGCTAACTGTTCTGGAAAAAGAACTCTCATAAAAAACGTTCTTTCAGCACCAAGAGTTTTTGAATCAAAGATCAAAACTCATTAGCGCGTATACAAAAGAAAAGGGTAAGCAAAGCCCCCAATCGGTCGGACGTCCTATTGGATAAGCCGTACCAATTGATTATTCGAAGGGCTCGACTGCTGGCTAAGTGCCAAGAACCAGACCCCTTACGCCCACGTGATATTGAAATCGTTCAGATGTCGTCAGGGCTGCGGCCTCGTCAATCAAACGCGCATTGTTATGCTGGAACAAAAGAATTCGAAAAAGGATTAGCGATCAATTAAGGAGAATTAGCATTCGATATAGGTCGATCCAAGGGAAAACTAATTGGTCGGCTGTAAAAACGTCGAAATAGAACTATAATAGGGATCATTAATGACCAGTGGCGAATTTGTAAATATGCGACCTAAAGATTCTAAAGGTTAGAGCTGATTGCTAACTGTAAAACAGGTACTTAAAAGTGATTACGTGAACCTACTCGTCTTTTTAGTAAAATTGCATCGTCAATGAGGGATGATGTACTCAATTTAAGTAACTGTACTTTCCAAAAATGAGCAATGTGATTTATTATTGTTAATCTCAGCTTCTGTTCGAGCTATTTTAATAAAACCTAGCAAAGTTAAAATAATTGTGCAGAAGATGGTTTTTCACATTATTTGAAGTCGATTGCTTTTATAGAAGCTGAGTTATTACGACTCAATTATCTTACATACTCTTCTTTTGGCACACCGTTTTAACATTTCTTCTGTTTATAACTTCTTAATGTCACCCTGGTAGTTTAACGGACTCCTGTGCTGAAGATCTGGGTTCGATTCCCGGTAAAATTTGGTTGTAATTGTTGACATTTTATCAAAGCTAGTATTGAAGGTAGCCTATGATGGCAAGCATCTGCTTGTTTTTATTCATTCTACTATTTTTTAGTACATGTCTTTTTAAAGATTGAAACTTATGTGTTATTAGCCAAGGTAATCATCGAATGTAATCAAAAAGGAGAAAATTTTCCTTATTTCTGAGTACTTATTTTTAACACTGTATGCACTACGTATTCGTACTACGTCCGGATTCAAAAAGTTTAATTCAAACAGTTGGTGAAGCTTCATATATATCATACATGATTTTACCGTATACAACATATACAAACGAATATTTTAATAACGTATTTTAATACGAAATGAATTTAAAATAATAAATAATGCGTCATGTTTTTTCCTATTTAAGTTTTTTTCTAATGATTTTTATTAAACTAATTATAATTGCATTCATATAATTTTAATACAAAATATTTTTCTAACAAACTAAGTTTTGAAGTATACTAACTATATACACGTATAAATAAAAATAAAAATCTATATTAGGCAAATCGAAAGTTTTTTAATTAACTGGCGGACAATTATTGCTTAACTTTCGATGATTTATATACCACAACGGTTCCTAATAAAATCTAGGCACACTGTAGAAACAAATTACTTAAAAATGAGTACCTGAACTTACTCGTTTTTCTTTGAGTACAATTGAATTGTAAATGAGCGATGGTACTCAAAGTTCAGCAACCGTACTTTCGCAAATGTGCAGTGTCATTTAATATTGCTAATTTGAGCTTCTGGTCAAGCCATATTAACAAAGAAACCTGACAAACTTAAAAAGTTGTTCAGAAGATGGTTTTCCACATTATTTGATGTCGATTGCTTAAATGGAAACAGAGTATTATCTTACCTATCATTCTTTTGGCACTCCTTTTTAACATGACTTATGTTTGTAACTTCTTCACGTCGCCTTGGTAGCTTAACGGATAATGCTATGGACGGTGCCTACAGATTAGGTTCAATTCCCGGTAAGTATTGGTTGTAATTGTCGATATTTATTGAAAGAGATTTATGAAGACAGCCTATGTAGGCTAACAACTGCTCTTTTTATTAATTTTTACCCATTATGCTCATTTTTAAGTAAATGTCTTTTTCAAAATGAAAACTTTTGTATTCGCAGCCATGATATAATCAAAAATGAGTAATTTTTACTTGTTTTTAAGTACCTATTTTAAACTGCGCACATAGCTAGAAAAAAGTTCAACCATCAAATTGTTATGTACAAATATCCGGCTTCTAATTGCCAAACTTGGAGCTTTTATATATGCCTAACATACAACTTTCCGTTACTTTTACATAATAATGCAATAAGCAATTAGAATTCAATTAAAGAATTCACAATCAGGCACGAATTTAAAGTGTAACACAAAAGCGAAGCCATTATTTCCATTGCGCTGCTGACAACATTGCTTTGGTTAGGCAGTTAAAATTAACTACGTACATGAAAGGAGCCGAAGAAAGATGCAAAGATTAAAGATTAAATATTCAACAATTTGCATGGGTAATTGAATGAAATTTGACCTTGTTGAAAGG
Source organism: Troglohyphantes excavatus (assembly GCA_963932185.1). Classification (NCBI taxonomy): domain Eukaryota; kingdom Metazoa; phylum Arthropoda; class Arachnida; order Araneae; family Linyphiidae; genus Troglohyphantes; species Troglohyphantes excavatus. The sequence continues at coordinate 52,710,238 of OZ010671.1, forward strand.
TAACGAAAATACTAAAGATAATTTTATAAATAATTAATGAAACCCCATCGATTCATGCATCGATCGAATGTTGACGGTAAGGTCTTAATCATAATTATTTTCGCGATTCTGGTTATTTTTATCGTATCTATTTAACAAGGTTGAATGATGATTTACAGGTAAAAAACATGAGTATTTTTTTATTGGAAATTGAAATAAATTTGTGGGATTTTTCAATTCTTTTCACTTATAAAATTGGCTTATTGAGATTTTTGGTTCAGATGAATATACGAGTCGTCCAATTTCAAAACGTCTCTTGCTTACTTTTGAGAAAAAAGCCCATCAAATTTTTAAATCATATTTTTTTCGTATAACATTTTATTTCTACACATGCAAATAAACAAGTTATCTTATTTCACACATTGAAAAATATATTGTGCTTACTTTCAGGTGTATAAATAAAATGTAATTTGAAAAACATTTTATTTAAAATGTAATGAGCTTGTTCTAAAAAGTGCACAAGAAACGTTTCCAAATTAGGCAACACATATTATGGTTATTTTACAACGCATTTTTTAAAGTATAGAGCATTAACAATTTGTTGTTCCAATGTGTCGTTTGTATATAAAATACACCATTGGCGTTTTTCTGTTTAAAAAACGGATTTAATATCAATTTATAGGAGTCCAGGAGACTCCATTGAAACCCATGTTAAAAGAGCTTTTTTGTGTTCCTTTTTCTCAACTTGTCTTTTCTTATTAAAATTTTTAAAGTTTTTGTGTAGTTCATAATCAAACCTTTTTATCTACTTTGATATATGCTTTTGTAAAATTAGTAATTATTTTTTTTTTAATTCAAAAAATTATCCCAAAATTTCATATTTACGATTTTTTTTTTACAAAAAAGTTAGTTAAAATATCTTTGATCTGATATGTTCCGGTTTCTGTAAAAGTACATCATTAATAAGTATAAAATATTAAAGCAAAATATTCAGTAGATTGTGATTTTTTTTTACATTATTTTGAATATCACATTATGAGAAACACGCGTTTCAAGACATTATAACACATAGATTTATGTTGGGAGAGTGAAATATTCTTATTATTTAAATAAAAAACACAGGATTTTTACACATAATTTCTACACAATTAAAAAAAACACCAATAATACTTCTTTCGTTATCATTTGAAAGTTATAGTTTCGTAAATGTTGATAAGTAAATAAAAAAAATATAATTTGTTCCGATATCATTTTTAGCCTAATTCGTATAATCCTAATTGAGGAAAGCATGACCAGAGTTACAGAAGATTAAGAAAAATTAAAATTTAGTTTTTGGTTGAATTAACTTCACACTAGAGCTGCACACTAGGCTATTGTTGACTTTTCTTATTTTGAGTTAAAGAAATTAATCGAAAATACTGTCTCTCACAATTTTAAACCTCTGTCATGTGACGAGGACAACACCTGTTAGAGTTCAAACTGCAAAGCAATGACTAACGTGAGGATATATAGACCATGACAGATTAACATGCTCTGGAATAATTTGCAGTCTTGGTTATTTTGAGTTTGCCGTTTGAAATTGAAAACTAATTAAATGTCAATTTGACTAATTGTGGTTTTTTTTAGTATTTAAAGACTAATAAAATAAATTACAATAAAACTATCATCAATAAAACTATATCAACAAAAAATATATGCAAACGAATAATATACTAAAAAAATAATAAATTAAACATAAGATGTTATTGAAAATTTATATAAAATTATCAATATTTCTACAATATCTATGAATTATTTACAATATTTGTTACTCTGAAATTATAAATACACTTTCACAAAAAATAACTGAATATTTAAAATCAAAGATTTCAAAACTCTGCAATACTATAAACACAACACTCAAAACATTACAAAGCAACCACACATTGCATCGCGCAGTCTAAAACACGCAGATTCTAACAAGAGAATACAATAGAACTATGATTAGGTATTTAAATTCTATAAAAGCTATAATTTTTTGTAATTATTTTTTCAATATTTAATATACAAAAATGTTTTCGAATATTAAACGATCGACAAACCTTTCCAAAAAAATCATAACTTTATCTTATAAATTAAAGAGTTTAGATGTTTACGAGTCAATGTTCCTTAACTCGTAAAATAAGGACACTGATATTACGAAAAAAACTAACAACTAACAATACTAAAACGTATGTCCACCTGATGCATTTTAATTTAATAACACACAGATGGCAACAAGTGGATAAAATAAACCAATTAAAACAAAATACTGATCAAAACAAACTGAGGTGTTACCAATTCTATGGAAGTTATCAATATTTTTTGATGTTGTTACTCAACATTTTACTGTAATGTTTGATATTCTTAAACAATCCATATACAAATAAAAAAAAATATTATTAAACTTTTTAAAATAAATATTTATTAAATTGCTTTTAAAAGGCGAATAACCAAAAAACAATTTAATAGTGGCATTGCAAGTTAAACTATAACAACACTTCAGCGGCTCAGTTCAAAAAGCGAATAAAAATAGGAGAGTTAAATATTCCAACTAACAGCAAAACTACAGACAGGTAAGAAACTGTTAGGTGATGGTCATACCTGGTAAACTATTATTTTTACTATGGTATAACTACCCCGTTTGTTGCTACTAAAGCTAAGCTACATTTTAAAAATATAAGCAAAGTAGTTGCGTAAAAATAATGATTTATTCTGCCATTACAGCTCAATGTGATAAGGTCAAACATCGCTCAACAATTTGTGACGAACTTGTAAATCGTCTTTTAACCCACCGGTCAGCAGACTTGAAACTTTCGGAAATGTAAATCACCAGTTTTTACAGAAATACATTTTCTAATTAATATACATGCTTTATTTTTCAATATTTTTAAAATATGTTTGTTTTTAGAAATTTTATCTATTTAAAATAATAATCAATAAATTTTTGTTTTCAAATTAAATATATATATATTTTAAATTTAAATTAAACTCTTTTGAAGAGAATTTTTTTTTTCAATTTCGGTAAATGTTGCCGCTGCTCGGAGCTACAAATTATATATATATATCCTTATATATAACAATAATTTTCAGTATTTTAACATGCAGTTGTGTGCGATACTTCAAAACAACCCATATCCATTCACAAAAAGAAAAAATCAGACTTTTATTTTTAAAAAATGTGTTTATCCCCCCAAGCCACCTCACAATATTTCCCCATAACATATTAAAACTCCATCACAACCAAAACAACTCAAACCCAACCCGACTCCCGATCCCCCCAACCACAACAAAACACGCCGAACAGGACGACCAACAAACAAAACTAGAACAACAAACACTCACGTTTCATGTGGCGGTCCGCCGTCATGCTTGGCGCGTGGCGTTTTCTTCCTGGCGTTCGGCCACTGGAACTGGAACTTGGTGTTGACAGCGATCTTCAGGAAATCCATCCTGGTCTCCCCAGCTCATCAGCCTGCTGGAATACGAAGCATGGTTCAGTCGGGTTCAGCCACAGTCCGGGTGCATGGGAGCCAGAAGACACGCGGGTTGTGGAATTTCGTCCCGGTTACAGGGATCGATCTTTCTCTCCCCGACTCCCACTCACTCCCCAGGATTTTTTCCCGCGTCCTCCCTCCTTCTCTCAATCGGGATCGTTTGCCCTCATCGGGAGGAGGGGAGAGATTTTGGCGGGAAAATGGTCGGTTTTTGTGTGTCTTAAGTGTTTTTGTGTGTTTCCGATTGTTGTTTTTTTATCTTACTCTATTTATATTATTCGTATTGGCTTTTCTCTTTCTTTTTATATTTGTTTCTTTATTTTCATATTTCTCTTACCATCTTACTCTCTTTTTCTTTTTTGCATTTATCACTGTGAAAAAAAGGTACATAAAAATGAGTACCCGAACGTCCTCGTTTATCTTTGAGTGCAATTGCATCGTATATGAGCGATGATTTTTCATTTTCATATTTAAATAATCTTACTTTCTTAAAACTGAGCAGTGTGATTTAATATTGCTCATCTCAGCTTCTGTTCAAGCCGTCTTAACAAACCGATCTGACAAACTTAAAATAGTTCTTCAGATGATGTTTTTTCCCACATTATTTGATGTCGATTGCTGAAATGGAAACTGAGTTGTTACAATTCAATTATATTATTTCCAATTTTTTGGCACACCTATTTTTCATATTTATTCTGTTTATAATTTCTTCACGTCGCCCTGGTAGGTACAACGGATAATGCAATGGACTGCGATGCCTTAGGAGATGGATTCGAATCCAGGTAAGTCTTGGTTGTAATTGTTGATATTTATTAACAGTTATTTATGAAGACAGCCTACGTAGGCACGCTTCTGCTCCTTTTACTTAGTGTACTCATTATTAAATATATATATATATATATATATATATATATATATATATATATATATATATATATATATATATATATATATATATATATATATATATATATATATATATATATATATATATATATATATATATATATATATATATATATATATGGGTAATTCCACGCGTGACTTACACTACATTTGACAATTTATACCACATTGTAAGCTTAATTAAAAAACGTAATTTGTGTTTTAAAAAAACTTTTTATGTCAGTTGACATACCAGACATATATTCTATTTTTTGACAATGTAAAATTTTTTCATTTTGGTTTATTTCAATTTATAAAAATAAAAATGTCACAGTGTGACTTACACTACAAGAAAGGACACGACAATTTTATGTGGAATTACCCATATATATATATATATATATATATATATATATATATATATATATATATATATATATATATATATATATATATATATATATATATATAAAGAAAAATTATGTATTCGGAGCTATGGTAATAATCGAATGTAATCGAAAACAATTTCATCTGTTCCCTTTTTTCGTATAAAATACTTTTTTCCTCTTTTTGTGTATTTTTTGTATATTTTACCTAACAATCTCATTCTTGTTTGTATTTCCTTTTTTTGTATGTATATATATATATATATATATATATATATATATATATATATATATATATATATATATATATATATATATATATATATATATATATATATATATATATATATATATATATATATATATATATATATATATGGGTAATTCCACGCGTGACTTACACTACATTTGACAATTTATACCACATTGTAAGCTTAATTAAAAAACGTAATTTGTGTTTTAAAAAAACTTTTTATGTCAGTTGACATACCAGACATATATTCTATTTTTTGACAATGTAAAATTTTTTCATTTTGGTTTATTTCAATTTATAAAAATAAAAATGTCACAGTGTGACTTACACTACAAGAAAGGACACGACAATTTTATGTGGAATTACCCATATATATATATATATATATATATATATATATATATATATATATATATATATATATATATATATATATATATATATATATATATATATATATATATATATATATATATATATATATATATATATATATATATATATATATATTTATATATATATATATATATATATATATATATATATATATATATATATATATATATATATATATATATATATATATATATATATATATATATATATATATATATATATATATATATATATATATATATATATATATATATATATATATATATATATATATATATAAAGAAAAATTATGTATTCGGAGCTATGGTAATAATCGAATGTAATCGAAAACAATTTCATCTGTTGTTCCCTTTTTTCGTATAAAATACTTTTTTCCTCTTTTTGTGTATTTTTTGTATATTTTACCTAACAATCTCATTCTTGTTTGTATTTCCTTTTTTTGTATGTATATATATATATATATATATATATTATTTCTTATTTAACTCGTTTCCATTACATTATCTTTTTCTCATTTATTTCTGTAACTTCCTTTCACTTTCCACCTTTTTATCCTCTTTTCTTTCTACTTTCACTATTTCTCATTCGTAAAGCTTTTATATCTTTCTTTTCATAAACATCTCTTTCTTTCATTTTTCTATTTTTTTCGCGCTTACTCTCTTTGTTTCATTCGTATTTTCGTTTATCTTAATGATACAATAAAACTCATTCGGATCATTTAGTACCATATCCCATCCAGATAATCAAATATTTGGATAATTGGATAATTAAAAAAAAAGTTCATTCTTAATAAAAAAAAAAGCGAATTTTGCTTTGGTATGTAATGTCATTTAAAGACCATTAAAAACAACAATATTATTCACCGATAAAAAACTTTTAAAACGTAGATTTTGCTGATTTCTTGTTGTCTCAAATCTATCCGAATCCGGATAATTGGCGATCCGAATAACTGGAGTTCGGATAATTGAAATTCTACTATATTTTAATTTTCTCCTCTTTTTACTGTTTTCCTTCTTTCCAAATTATTCTATTTTTACCTTTTCTGCATTGTATAGTATTTAAGTAAAATTACTTTAATTACTTAAGGTAGCATTTTTAAATAATAAAAAAAAGCATGTCTTCAAATCATAAATGTTATATTTGAATTTTTTTCAAATATGTTCATTTTTTGCAAAAATTTCATTTGTTTCACAAACTTTAATATTTCTAATACAAATAAATGAGTGTTGAAGTAACACTGTAATAGTTAAAATCGAAAATATTACGCTTGATGACTTCATTCTAAAAACAAAAATTAATTTACTGTATAGATCAACAAAATGACAACGGCCAAAACAAAAGGAAGGAACCAATAAATGCATTCAACAAAATATAAAATTAAATTATTTCTTGATAAAGTCCCAACAGAAAAACCTCGGAAAAGTCACAACAAACATGAAAAATTCAAACGGAATTCCAAGACCTGTACACTTTTATTTATTTTATGGCTAAGAACTTTTTATTTACTATTTTTCTTGTTTACATGAATAAATCTGAAACTAAGATTGCTTTTTTTAAATACCTAAGAAAATCTTGGTATTTACACTTTAAAAACAAATGTACTTCAAAATGAGTACCTTAACATGCACGTTTTTCTATGAGTACAATTGCATCGTAAATAAGCGGTGATGTACTCAAATGTAAGTGACCTTACTTTCTCAAAAATAAGCAAATAAGGTGATTTATTATTGCTAATCTCAGCTTCTGTTCAGGTCATCTTAATAAAGCGGCATGGCAAACTTAAAATATTTGTTCAGAAAATAGTTTGATGTCGATTGCTTAAGTTGAAACTGAGTTATTACAATTCAATTATCTTACTTCTCATTCTTTTGGCAACACCTTTTTCACATTTATTTTGTTTATAAACATCTTCACATCTCCCTGGGATCCGATCCCTGTGGAACTGGGTTCGATTAACGGTAAGTCTTAGTTGTAATTGTCTATATTATTGAAAGTGATTTATAAAGGCAGCCTATGTAGGCTAGCATCTGAACTTTTTATTCATTTTTACACACTGTACTTATTTTTGAGTACAAGTCTTTTTCAAAATTGAAACTTATGTATTCGGAGCCATGATAAGCAGCAACGAATGTATTCAAAAATGAGTACATTTTACTTATTTTTGAATACGTGCTCTTAAGAGTGTAGCAGTATCTTGACGGACCACAGTGACTCCTGATATTATAAACCTATTTCACTCACTCATTTAATACTTGTCACCCTTCTACGATTAGGCATTAGCAAAATAAATATTTATTAAAATACAAAATAAACATAAAAACGACGCAATATAAATACAAAATGAATTTTTATATTTTCAGCTTTGTCGCGGTAGCTCCACCCATATTACCCCCCCCCCCCCTCCCGTTTGTCAAATGTTTGTTTAATTAAAACTAAACTTTCTGATAAGATTTAAAATTTTGGATTTTTTTTTACTGATGTTAATGAATTCCATTCCCACACTCTAAATATTCACAATTAATTTTATTAAACCATCCTAATAGATTAATAAAAGGCTAATTTAATTAGTTCATGCTTTTCTCACAAGTCTTGTTTAATCGACTTAAGTAAAATAACAAAAAAAACTTACCTCATTCAATTTGCAGCATCAATAATTAGATTTATTCCCAGACAGAGGAAACGCTTATGAAAGAAAACAATAATTGGCTGCAACTTTTAAAAAAAATATGTGCCTTAATTTTGGTGCCCCATATCTTGGTGCTCTGCAGCAACTTACACCATATTATGGTGCAATTTAATTTTAACCAATAATCCTTGGTCGAGAATAGCACATCTTTTACCAAAAAATAGTGCAATCTCCTAAATTTTAACCGAAACCTTCGCTGAATCTACAAACCAGAGAATCTCTTCAATCCTCTTTCATTATTGGGACATACTTCAGATTTAACAAGTTTAAAATATATATATATATATATATATATTTTAAACTTGTTAAATCTGAAGTATGTTTTTTGCAGTAGAACAGGTAATTACTTGGTTTTGGATATGTGACACTTGGCTATGGTTTCTACAGATCGTCTCCAGTCTGGCCTTTTTAGTTTTCAACCCCTGAAGTGACCCTAACCCCCTCATTTGGTAATCTACCTGCTTTAAGAAAGACACGTTAACGATCCGTCCGTTAGACAATTACGGGCTTCTTATTGTAAAGCAAGTTGTGCTTCCACAATACTACTGAACTATTTGTCCTTCCACCTAAAGCAATATTTTCTCCCCAAGTTTAGGCGTTTAGGAATTACCTCACAGGCAACTTAGCTACGTGAAAGATTAAGTTTCACCATACCATAAAATAACGTATATGTTCTGAATAGCTACTTCTATACAATCAATGCACTTTATATGAAAAAATACCAGTAAGTATATTCTCTTAAAATTGGCTGCAATATTTTGTTATCAGACTTTCAAGGTTGATGACAAATAAATTATTCATTGGAGTTTCAGCTGTTTATTTTTTTAATGCCAATTAATCTGCTTTTTAACATTTGCACTTGTCATACAATTTAATGCAAGCTAAAGCACACCTCATATTTCAAAACGGCATTTTTAAGGAAAAAAATAAATGACAAAAGTAATTTAGAAATATAACGCAACATCAAAAACCCAGATAAATATTTATATTAACTGAACACTATCTACCAGATCACAAACTTCATTCAAATATCGATACGCAACTCTTATGGTTTTTATTTGGCTAGCATAATTGCTCAACATACTGTTTATGAAAGTATAGAATATGCGGATGTACCCTCTCCAATACTAATCCTTGCCAGTAAATTCCCTACTTTACTAAATACTAGCAATGTGGCACGGCGTTGCTGGTGGTCAATTTGCGAAGTAAGAGCTGTGCATTTTTTTTTGTTAGCGTAGCCTTCGCATATCACTCTCTGTGCACTGTGAAAAATAAAATTTATCAAACTCTTGATTTATTCAGTTACTTTGAGTAGTTTTCGAGATGCCTATACCTAGTAATTTTTAATTTTTATGTTCACGACATTACAAAAGAAACATGGACAAATATACATGGTCTCGCAGAGAGGTGTTATCTTAATAGAAATCTATGGATATTTGAATTGTAATTGAAAAATGCTTTAAAAGAGCTTTTTAACATATAATTGAATACATAAGTTCTTATATCTTTGTGAAATATTTTCTAATTAACAATTGCTACAATTTTCATAATTTCTAACAATTTTGATAATTTATAGCAATATTGATAATTTAAAGCACAAATGTAAATGATCTTAACTTTTCACACAATTACTTAGTACTGGGAAAGCTGTACCAATCAGGGCGTAATTCTAATAAGCGGTCTTGGCTTAAATGGGATATCATAAATTACAAATAAGCTGAAGTGAAATTAAAAATAATGAAATTAAAAAATAATAAATTCCCGCACAAATGAATTGATTAGGAAAATTTGAATCTTTGTTTTTATTAAGTTTTTTAAATCAATACTTATATATAAGAATGCAGTGTCTGTCTGTGGAATCGAACAAAACCCCGCATTTTGTGTTTTCTACACGAATTAGGATACACTGATTCAGAAAGTCAAAATTAAGTTTTTTTTTTGTCTGCCTGTCTATTTGTCCGGATTTAACTCAAAACCTACTGCACGGATTTTTATGAAACTTGCACCATTTGAACAATATGTTCTTAGTTTAAAATCTGCACTTTGTTTCATGTGGATATCTGCAACCATTAAAAAATTATAGAATTTTTTCCATATTTTCTAACATTACTCCCATGTGAAATTGACCTCTCGATCTTCCCTTCATAACATTTTTGTTAAAAATCACCTTGGCGACCAAAAATATTTTTCGACAATACTGGAATAAACTATTCATTTTGATTGGCTGATGAGTAAAAATCGCCAAATGAATTAAAAATGTCGCCAAACGAATTAAAAATGTCGCCAAATATTGCCAAATGAATTAAATATGTCATCAAATGTTCCCAAATTAATTAAAAAAATTCGCCAAATATTGCCAAATAAATTAAAAATGTCGCCAAATGAATTAAAAATGTCGCCAAATGAATTAAAAATGTCGCCAAATGAGCTAAAAATGAGGTCTTATATTTAAAAATATCATCACAATGGCGAAATTAGTGTCCAAATAACAAAATTAACGTCGTTAACAAAAACCTCGCCAACCGAAGAAGGAAGATAAACCAGCTCTTTCAACTGGCGCCATGTGTATTCATGTTCTGAACAACTTTACTTTATGACAATAGTGCTTTTTGTTACGAAGTGGAATATTTCTATGGTGTTGAAATGGGCAACCCTAAAAGTTTAATTTAAGGTTTTCTATATTTATACCTCCATGTAGCTTATTTTTTTATTTTTACCTCAAAAACATATTATTGGAATTCAAAAATGAATATTTGATAATTAAGTTTTATAAGAAATATTGTCCGTAAATATTGACCCATATGAAATTATGTTGAAAGACAGATATATGGACTCCGGTCACCAATTGGCACAAAAAAAAAAAAACTTCACCAAATACGATAAATTATTTCGATTTGGAACAATGAAATATTTTTTCTTTGAAATATTATTGCGTCGCCAATAATAAAACTAATGAATGTAAAATTTTTCTACAAGAGTTTATTGTTACTAAATGGTTAATTTTTATACAAAAAATAAGCAATTTAAAAAAAATTTAAGAATTTTTTAGGAATTTTTATTTCACAAAAAGAAACATTTTACAAAAACATCAGTTTAAATAGTAGTCGCTATAGCATGTAAAGTCGTGAACATAAAAATAGATTTAGGTATCTCAAAAAATACTCAAAGTAATTATGGGTAATATTCAAAGTAAATCTGGATTTTGATAAAGTTTATTTTTCACTGTGCACAGAAAGTGATATGCGATGGCTACGCTGACAAGACAAAATCGCTCAGCTCTTACTGCGCAAAGTGACCACGAGCAACGCTGGGCCATATTGCTAGTTCTTAAATAAAGATGGATTAAACAAACGTCAACGATTGTTACCCTTGAGGTTTACTGTGAATAAGACAGATGATTCCAGGGTCTACTGAACACCACATAATTTTAAGTTTTTCGATCCAAGGTGATGAAATAATTCCTAAATTAAAGTGTCTAAGAAGCTTTTAAAAAATTGCTCACAGTTGAAATGGATTGTTAATGTACTTCAACTGCGAGGAGTTTATCATAATTTTGCAGTTTTAAATTTTCTGAGGTATTATTTTCTGAGGTCTGCAGTCATAATTTTTTTGGGGGGAATTGGGTAGTCGCAAAATTTATTTAGGATTTGGCCAGTCCTAAATTTTGCTTAGGATACTCCGCAGAAAAGTCAGCATAGAACCTTCATCAAAATTTTTAAAATTTTATACAGTTTTTATGCAGGAAAACTGCAGTTTATTGAAGATTTACGAAATTAAAGGTTTTTGTTTCAATATCCTTCCTAAAAACTATAAAAAGAATCATGAAGGGATAATGCAGATATTTTAAATATGTTATGCATGAAAATTTAAAACTCTAAAAAACTACACTTTTTTGTTTAAATATCCTTTATTATAAAACCTTCAAAAAAACTTTAATTTAACAATTTTTATGAAGAATTTATGCTGATTTTTTTGTTATTTAATGTAAAATCATGATTTCATAAAATTTCAAAAACAATTGATCCGTTTTTGTAAATTCTGTCTAGAATTTTTATCGCAAAGCTCTAAAATCTTCTGCAGACCATAGGTTAAATAGTTTTCTATAAATGAACCACAAATTTTAGGTACCAGTATGAGACTATTCTAATGATTAGACAGTTCTTTTAGCAGTTTGTGATAAAAACCTGTACATAAAACAATTGCCAAAACAAAATGAACTCAGGGATCAGAAAAAAAAACATTTATGTTGCTGTAAAATCAGAATTGGTTGCATCAAGAGGTTACCATCATTTTATGACACCAGTTGTTCCCAACACGATTAGCACCTAGTGCGCAGGATATGTTTCCATATCCTAACTCTGTCCAAAGTGTCTCAACCCACAGCCCCAAATTCAGAAAAAATTGCTAATTTAATTTTCATAAAACGACGCACCTTCTAAAGTACTTGTGCTCACATTTTGTCTGCACAATGTATATTGTAAAACAATCTCTAACCATACCAATAAATGCTGGTTGAATGAAATGTCATTGTTGTACAATTTTTTATTCATCAATGACAATATTTTGAAACTGTGTAAATTAAAAAAAATCCGGTTAATCGATATTTCCAGATACATAACAGCGGATAACCGATTTTCTTTATTTTTTTTGCGGGTTTTGCCTCAGTAGAATTTTCTCTATCCAACAAACAAAATAGTTTTCGAAATCGGAGATTTTTTTTTTCAAATCGTCCAATTAATTGAGAATTCCGGATGGTTAAATGTCAGATAACCGGATATTTTTTCAAAAGGTTCCCAGGTGAAACAGTACCTATACAACATTTTTTTTTAAGTATCTGAATTAGAACAGAAATCTTGCGCGAACATACATATAAAATATACATAACAGTCGAATTGATAACCTCTATCCTAGGAGCTCTGGCGGTTTTATTTTGGAGTTTTGGTTGGCGCGCTGTTCAGATGCTTAAAAATAAAAGTGTTGCTTAAAAAAAAGCTCCAAACCGCACTCTCGTTATTCAATGTAAAAATTCACATACGAGGAAAAATAAAATAAAAAACTATTACATTAAAAAATCTGATTTGCAATTTTTTTTTTATTATCAAATATAATTATATAAGTTTATATTAAATTACATTACTTTACATTTTTGGTTTCTGATTTAACCATTAAAAAAACTTACTCGCCGATTTCAAACAAAAATGTGCTTTAACTATATTGATAATAATCTGTATTATCACTGATTTTTAATGGTTAACGTTATGAATACATCGTAAAGTTCAGTGTAAGCCTTTGTTTTCACATTATTTGTTTGCGACTTTCGTAAAAAGAATATTACTTCCATCGTTAAACTTTGAGACTTTCTTGTAAGTATTTAATATTGTTAATATTTCTTATTGTCGTTTTTGGGGAATAATCATATTCCTAATTTTTTATGTACAGCTTGAAATGTTCTTTAGTAAAAATAATTAAAAAATAATAAATGTAGTACGTATTTTATTCAAACTGTTAATTTTGTAAAATTGAAAATTATCAAATTTAGATTTTCTCTCTCCCTCGCTCTGTTTTTAGAATTTTAACTGGAAAACGTATCGTAAATTTATACATGACCAGAATTAATAAAATATATTTTAAAAATGCTTTTTTGAATATGCGATTTTTATTAAATCAATATCAAAAGTTTATATTTTAGTACATTTAATAAACAAATTTGTTAAGTATTTTTAAATAATAAGTTTAAACTTTTAAAAGTCGAATAAAAAAATATATAAAGATAGTTCTAAATTTTTCCTATCAGCAATACTCTGAGGTTTATAAAACCTCATTTTTGAAAACAACGCACTTTTTTACCTTTAATAAAAATATTAATAATAAAAGCTGGTTTTTGATCATACTTGTAATTATTGTAAACTAATAATTAAAATTTCGATAAAATCTGTAATTGCAATTTTATTAGCATTTTCATTAGAAAAATATTTTGTTGAACCAAAACTGGTTCATTGCACATTTTCAGAACGTACGTGACAAAAAGCATTATAGCGCAGGATTGATACACTGTAAAAAAAATATACTTAAATAGGAGTACCTGAACATACTCGTTTAATGAGCAATGTCTCACTCAAATTTAAATAATCGTACTTTTTCAGAAGTGATGTTTTAATATCGCTAATCTCAGTTTCTGTTCAAGTCATCTTATCAAAGACACCTAGCATACTTAATTATTACTTAATTATAATCTTATAACTTAATTACCTAACATATATAATTATCTTACTTCCCATTCTTTTGACACATCTTTTTAACATTTCTGTTGTATATAACTTATTCATGTCGCCCTGGTAGTACAATGGATAACGTTTCGATTCCCGGTAAGTCTTGTTTTTAATTGTCGTTTAATTAGCCTACGTAGGCAAACAACTGCTTGTTTTATTCATTTTAACTTATTTTGCAGATGTACACATTTTTAGTACATGACTTCAAAAGTGACACTTTTGTATTCGAAGCTATGATAAGCATCGAATGTAATCAAACATGAGTACATTTTACTTATTTTTGAGTACCTATTTTACTTTTCTCTAATATTAAATATAAAATACATTATGCTGAGTATCATATGCCAATTACTAATTAATAAGACTAAATATTATATTGTCATCATAATAGGTAAATATGCCTTGTTCCATGTTGATTTACATTTAAAAATGGGTTTATAACTGGGTTACAAAATTTAAAGATACAACCACATCTACAATAAAAATAACATCGTGTAATATTAAATGAGGAAGATCAAGTGATCATTTTTTAAGACAGCTTTAAATTAAAAAAAAATTAAAATTATATCTTATTATACTGAATTCAATCATCAGAGATCAGTCATTATGTATCAGAATAAAAAAAATTAAAAAAAAACTTTGAAAATGGCTCGGATTTTGAAAAGGTACACATAATTAAAAAAGTCTTTGTATGTGTTTTTTGTCATAACTTTTAGATTTTTTTTATTAGCCAAGGTATTTACTTGTGGAATTGCCGGTACATTTTCCTTAAATGCAGTATATATACTGGAAACTTACGGTATATGACTACTGTATAAAATAAAAAATGTCGTGTTTTTTATGCATTACTTAAAAAACGTACTTTAAATGCAACAAAATTATTTAAAGTACCTATTGTAATATATACTTTTATGTATGTTTTCAAGTTAAATATAATGACTTTAATGTGAAGGAAATAACTTTATAAAATTAATCCAAGAAAATTCATATAGCAAAGTTCGACATAAAATAAAAAGATAAACTAACTTTATTTAAACACTTGACTTTTTTTGTAAAAATTCATACATATTTCATATTTAACAATTTCATTTCCACCGACGGTGTATCCGTGAATCTTTAATAACCCTAAATAAGCAGGTTTGAGTGTTGAATATATTTAATATAACCTAATAAACACCTTAATAACTCATATAAATAACTAAAAATGCATACTACTCCCGTACCGTTTCGCTATTCTATTTGGAAATGAAAGTTACGAAGAACAAAACCCCCCAAACTAACAAACTCAGCAAACAAAAAAAATCATCTTAATTTTTACATTGTTGTGGGCAATTTTAAGAATCCCCAAAATCTCTTTCTCTCTCTAGTGTATAAAAAAAATTCATAACAGTCGAATTGATAACCTCTCTCATTGGCGCGCTGTTCAGTCGGTTAAACAGGACTTCCGCTGACAATTGGCCGCCCTCACTCCTTTTCCATATTTTGAGTCACAAATTTACTATGGGATAATTATGAAATTTAACGACTTTGTTTAGAAACGTTTTGAAAATAGGATGGCAGTATTTTTGTCGCAATGAAACACTTACGTTGCAAGTTATATGTTGTTAAAGTTGAAAAATGCAACAGTTTGTGTTGTGCAAAGTAAAACGTATAGAGTTTTTTTTGCGACGAAAGTACGGTTGCTGAAATTTGGGTACATCATTGCTTATTTACAATGCAATTGTACTCAAAGAAAAATAAGTAGGTTCAGGTACTAATTTTTAAGCTAATGAGGAAGCGGATTTTCACGCCAAAATAGCAATGGCCAAAGATACAATTGATATAGAGGCCAAATGGAGTAACCGTCAGCTAAAGACTCTGGCTAAAAAAGAAATACAATTAAATTGGCAAAAAAGATGGGATACCTCTATTAAAGGAAGACCACTCTTTAGAATTTTCCCAAAAGTCAACAAGAATTACCAATTGAGAAATCCTGATTTTTATACCACTCAGGCCGTAACCGGACACGGGGCTTTACAGATATACCAAAAAAGGTTCGTTGGGAAGAGAAACAAATGCAATTGTGGAGAACTGGGCACACTGTTTATTGAATGTCATTTTCATGTCTGTGCCTTTAACAATTCAATGAAATTGTTCAGTTTTGCATACTAAAGTACAGAGGAGGAGGTAATGGGAGTACAGCTAAGTACAACTACTGTGTTTTTTACTGTGTTTCAACTACTGTGTCAAGTACAGCTACTTTGTTTTTTAAATTGCGAGATACGCTTTGTTTTTTAAATTGCGAGATACACTTTGTTTTTTAAATTGCAAAATACACTATTTTTTTTGACATTTTTAAAAATTTCAAATCTTGCCTTTGGCTTGGGTTCAGATTTATCCTTGGTGGAAATCAATTGTAGCTTTTCGTGAGTGATTGTCGATTTTCTTCTGTCTGAAAGAAAAAAGGGTTTTGTTTAACGAATGGAGATTCTTCATTTAATTATTTTATCCTCTTAAAATGTAAATTATTCAAAGATATAAGAAGAAAATATTACAATGAAAATTCCATATCAATCGTTTCCCATCCTTAAAGAACCCGGCTCGCTCCAGGAAGCGGTAATAATACTACGTCGGCAGCTCGAGGGGATGTTGCACCCCCGGCCAGCGGGAACCTAGGTTTTTCCCCTTATAGTTTGGTTTCGAGTGACGAAGAGTATGTATTTCATATGGTGATGCTAATGAAAAACTGTATATATGTTGGTTTAATTGTTTGTTTTGCTGTTGATGCCCATAGAGTAATGATACAAATAGAGGAATAAAAATGCTGATTTCCGTGTGTCCATCATTGAAACCACGTGATATGTGGAAATGCCAATTCATTCAAGCGCCAATATTACTTGGCAGGCCTTGGCGACTTTAAGAACTAAACGAGATCGAAGTATTGTAATATGGTTTTGTGTTTAATTATGTATTTAAATATAGTTTTTTTTGAACGAGTGACACAATTTAAGGGAGTTTAACAGATATATTAAGGACATTTTTCTTACATTGTAGTTTTGAAATAATTGCATTACGTTTTTATGTAAAAAATTTACCATAAGCGAAGTTCTTTCAATTGTTATTTTGTATACTTCAATAAGAAAATATGAACAATAAAACCTGAGAAATATAAAGAGTTTCACTTCTTCGAGTATTGAACACAAATAAAATATTTTCGTTTCGTTAACGAAGAGGAAATATTTAGCACATATTGTTTGAAAATAAGTAAATACGTACATATATGTTAAAAAGTTGAATACGGACAGCACTCCTTATCACCAAAAAAGAAAAATGTGCGCCAAATTTGAAACTCCTGAAGATGTCTGAACGCCAAATGTGGCAACGCTATAACCACGTGATGTGAGTTTTTCTTTTCAATGTTGACAACGCGGCCTTACGAGAGTTTGGCATTGAAGGCGCTCTCTATTTAATATTACAACTCTCTGTTGATGCCCACTGTGATATATAAGCTGTATCAATACTTATATATAAGAATGGAGTGTCTGTCTGTGGAATCGAACAAAACCCCTCATTTTGAGTTTTCTCCACGAATTAGGATACACTGATTCCGAAAATCACATTAAAATTTTTTTTGTCTGTCTGTCTGTCTGTTTGTCCGGATTTAACTCAAAAACTACTGCACGGATTTTTATGAAACTTTCACCATTTGAACAAACTTTTCTTAGTTTAAAATCTGCACTTTGTTTCATATGGATATCTGCAACCATTCAAAAGTTATAGAACTTTTTCCATTTTCTCTAACATTACGCCTATGGGAAATTTACATCTCGATCTTCCCTACATAACATTATTGTTAAAAATCACCTTGGCGACCAAAAATATTTTTCGACAATACTTGGATAAACGATTTATTTTGATTTACTGATGAGTAAATGTCGCTAAATGAATTAAAAATGTCGCCAAACGAATTAAAAATGTCGCCAAATATTGCCAAATGAATTAAAAATGTCACCAAATGTTTCCAAATGATTTTTAAAATGTCGCCAAATATTGCCAAATGAATTAAAAACATCGCCAAATGTTGCCAAATAAATTTTTTAATGTCGCCAAATGAATTAAAAATGTCGCCAAATGTATTAAAAATGTCGCCAAAAGTATTAAAAATGTCACCAAATATTGCCAAATGAATTAAAAATGTCGCCAAAAGTATTAAAAATGTTACCAAATATTGCCAAATGAATTAAAAATGTCGCCAAATTAATTAACAATTTCTCCAAATCAATAAAAATTTTGCCAAATGAGCTAAAATAGAGGTCTTATATTTATAAATATCATCACAATGGTGAAATTACGAAATTAGTGTCCAAATAACAAAATTAACGTCGTTAACAAAAACCTCGCCAACCGAAGGAGGAAGATAAACCAGCTCTTTTGACTGACGCCATGTGTATTCATGTTCTGAACAACTTAACTTTTATGACAATAGTGTTGAAATGGGCCACCCTAAAAGTTTAATTTAAGGTTTTCTATATTTATACCTCCATGTAGCTTATTTTTAAATTTGAACCTCAAAAACATATTATTGGAATTCAAAAATTAATATTTGATAATTAATTTTATAAGAAATATTGTCCGTAAATATTGACCCATACGAAATTATGTCCGGTAACCAATTGGCAAAAAAAAAAAAAAAAAAAAACGTCACCAAATACGATAAATTAATTCGATTTGGAACAATGCAATATTTTTTCTTGATATATTATTGCGTCGCCAATATTAAAACTAATGAATGTGAAATTTTTCTACTAGGGTTTATTGTTACTAAATGGTTAATTTTTATACAAAAAATATGCAATTTTAAAAACTTTTAGGAATTTTTATTTCACAAAAAGAAACATTTTACAAAAACATCAGTTTAAATAGTAGTCGCAATAGCATGTAAAGTCGTGATCATAAAAATAGATTTAGGTATTTTAAAAAAAAATACTCAAAGTAATTCTGGGTAATATTCAATGTAAATCTGGATTTTGATAAAGTTTATTTTTCACAATGCACAGAAAGTGATATGCGATGGCTACGCTGACAAGACAAAATCGCGCAGCTCTTACCGTGCAAAGTGACCACGAGCAACGCCGGGCCATATTGCTAGTTGTAAATAAAATAAAATACATACAGAATATTAAATATAAACCACAGATTTAGGTGTAAACTGCGGCTACCATAAGTTGTGAAAAGTGCAACAGTACTTGATGCTACTTCAGTCTTGATGTATGTCTTGCATATGTACTTAGTAATCAAAATGCCAATCAATACTGTATCCTTATCAAAATCATTGTAAACTGTGTCATTGTAACTACTATGTAAAGAAAAGAATAAAATAAATAATAAAAGGAAACGAAAAGTAAAGTAAAGTAAAATCGTACAATCAGAGAAAGCAAAATTTAAGTAAATCAGGTTATTAACATTAATTAAAATAATAGTCTAGCTGGGCAGGGTTGCTGTCGCGACGACTGAATTGTCCCCGGTCGAACATCGTGCTGTATGCCTTTATTCAGGTCAGCCCAACAATAAACTAGATACCCATTTTTAAGTACAATTTCTTTACAGTGTATAATCAAATAATAATTTTATAATAAATAAATTAATAATAGTTTTACACATTAATGATTAATGATAAGTGTATAATCAAATAATAATTTTATACAAAATAAATTAATAATAGTTTTACACATTAATGGCAAGTTATAAGTCTGCGATTTTTTACATATATATTTCTTAAAGGACGTACTCCTTTTTAAACCAGGTAAGTTTAGAGAGAATACAACCCCATTTAAATTGAAATCTCAATATCGTATCAAATAAAAATTTAAATATAGATACAAAATGCAATATTACAAAAAATTAGACGTTTAATAAAAGATAAAAACCCTCTACGTAAACCTTAAGTATATCAGAGGGAGATACAGTAAATATGTATATAAGTACTTATGTCCGTTTTTTTATACATACGCGATTCAATATATATGTTTAATCGATTTTGATTTATGAAGAACAAAATTAATCGTCATTTCCATAAGGCCAAATTTGTAGAATAAAGTGAAAAACTATCTTTTAAAATATACAAAAAACGCCTCCACTAATAAAATCTACGTAAAAAAATTATTATGGGGTCTGTGATTGTCTGCGCTTAGTTCAGAAACTATTTTTTCAATTTGGAAAATACACATGCTTAAATCGTAGTTACCATTATAAAAAGGTTTTTATAAAAATTTTTGTAAAAACCAACTGAGTGAAACCTAACACCATCATCGGAGATCTCCCTTCGCCAGCGCTGTTTCTCTTCCCCCTCCACAACCAGCTGAATTTTGTTGACAAACAAATGTGCGATTCTGCTCGTCGAAGGCAAGGTGTTGTTTAGTTCAGTGCCCACAGAGATTGGAAAGATGGATTCTACAGTGTTGTTTTTTGATGAGGCCTGCAGGAGGTACCATGATATAAACTCCACCGAAATATATGAAATAGAGTTTAAGTATTTTAATTTGGTGCAATTTAATTTGAATAGTGATTAAATTAGTAAGAATTTTTAAGCAACTTTGATTTTTTTAAATTTAATATTGCAGAAGTTTAAATTGAGTTTTCTTTGATTGGTTCACATAGAATTAATTTTAAATGTTTATTAATGAACTGATATTAATTTTTCATATTAATGATTTTTAAGTGTTTCAAATTAAATTTAATTTTTGTAAACAAAGATTTTTTTTGTAATAAGATTTAAGAGTTGTAAATGTTGAATAGTTTCAAGGAAGTAATTAGACTTAATAGTTAATTTCAAAATATCATAGATTCAGAATTAATTTTTTTAAACTTTAACTTTAATTATTTTAATTTCAATGACCATTTTAAAAATAATTTTTACATATAATAATTTTTATGGTATTTTAAAACAACAAACGAATTTATGAATAATTGTGTGCCACTAAGTTTATGATGGTAATTTTTTTTTTGAATATGATGATTATGTTCTCTTACGTAAACTGTGAGATATTTTATTATGATCTAGAAATAGATTTTATTTTTGAATTTTAATTATTCTGTTTATTGTTATCCATTTTTTAATTTGCTATATTGGTATAACCTAAACTTAACAATGTCAGTAAACGAAGATAACATTCAAACACCAAATACTCAGGCTACTTCAATTTCACCTGAGAATACTAACTCTAATTCTGCCATGAACCAACAGGCTCTTTTAGATGAAACTGTGGCTAGTTCTTCGAATTTAGCTCAAGCTACGAACTTAATTTTCCCCAATTATCTTCCTTCTTTAGTATGTTTTGACGAGGGGATGTCCACACGTCAATTTAGACATGTCAAAACTCCATCAAACAACGAACATGTGCGACATCCACAAAATGTCACTGAAAGGGAAGATCCCGACCAGAGCCTGACCCCGATTTGTGACTTTTTTTTCCACGTCCGGATACATGAAAACAAAACCAGTTGAATGGCTTCAATTTTATATCTATATTTTCAGTAGTGTTTAGATTTTTATTACCATGTACTCTATTATTTGTATTATTATTTTAAGTTGTTCATTTTATTTGTATAATTGTTATCAAATGTACCCTAAGTGTTATAGTATGTCAGTGCACTTATTTTCCACTATTCCATGGAATACTACAGAACTTTGAAACAATCAACCTAAAACATAGGTTCACGAGGATCCTCATCACTCAACATTCACTCATTGAAAGTGATCTGTTTTCAGAAAGCACAAACTTTCTTCAATGGCCATCTTTATTTTTTTCAACACCTTTTTAACAACAAAGGTCCTTCAACAAATGGCGGCCAAAACAACATCTTCCAAAAAACATGCAATTTTAATACAAAACTTGTATTAAAATTTGTAAAAAATTTGTTTTTTCGTTTTCAGGTACTTTGGCGACAACTCGAACTGATGAAGTTGAGTTAGTCTTTCATTTAAAGTTCAAGACAAAAATTGAATTTTCAAAGAGAAGGGTATTTTGAGTAACGTTATGTACGAAGATGTTTGTTGAAGCCTACCATTTTCTACAATTTTCATATATTTTTTTTAACATGTGAGAAACATCACACAACAGTTTCTTCAGATTTTTAGTTTTGTCGACATGTCATTTTGTTCATAAAATTTCAGTATTATGTGTTTACCTGTTCTGCGCGCATTTAATCATTTAATCAATTTAGTCATTTCTTTTGAAAATTAGTTTTGATATTTTAAAATGTTTCAGTGTATAATTTTTCTGTATTTGATATCTCCAAAAGTAAATGTTTGTTTTGATAGCAAATTTTTATATAATCATAGTCTTGTGAATCGAATCGAGGCACAGTCGTTTGCACACCTATGTCCATGAGTTTTCAAAATTTTCGTTACCCAAGTCATTAATATTTCTTTTCCACTTTTAGATTCTTCATGTTGATCCGATGGTCTGATCAATCATTTGGTTAACTTCCTCTTCATTTCTTTGCGTGTCTTTTTCTCGCTTTTTTACTCATCGCAGGCGATGTGTAACACTTTTGCGGGAGGGATATGAAAGAATATTTCTGTAACCACCCCTCTTTTAAATCCCGAACTCCTTTGTCAGACCCCTCTTATATTCCGTAACATCTATCCCTTAAAATACTTAAGTGTAATTTGCGCATTTTCCCTCTTGTTCATAAAACTCTCCTTTGCTTATAACAAATCACTCCGTTCTCATGATTTATGTTGACTATTCAAGGAACTTTCTACCCACGCACATATTTTCTAATTCCCCATCACTCAGGGATTTCTAAGTTCAATTGCACCCATTTTCCCTAAATGGAAAACCTTACCAGAATAACGACTGTGTTCCGAGACGAGGATAATTCCCTTTTTCCCTCTTCATGTCATATAATCATCCCTATGTGAGAGCACTTCGATTCTGTTTTTCGCTCCGTGAAGACGTGTCCTGGCTTTGAGCTCTTTGTGAATAAACTTGTTCTTTGTAATGTACCACTCGACCCGACCATGACTTAATTTACGACTGCAAACCAACATAATGAGATGACCACCCTATGGGTCATTTCATATATATATATATATATATATATATATATATATATAACTGTTTTTCAGAAAATCGACACTTTCTTAGTGTTACATATTAAAAATATAACTTATCGCCCATTCCAAAGTTGTATATATTAGAAAACTTACGAGATATCAATCGCTACACATACTTAATATAAATGAAAAAATATATCTATATATAAGTTTATTTTTAATACTTTTATGTTAACTGTTCTAGATTTATTTATGTGCTATTACTGTCTTTATTTACGCACTCAACAAAGTTGTTTATAATTAAAGTGTTAAATTGATGTGTCCTCTACCAGACAATTATAAATACTTAAAATACAAGATTTTATTTTGGAAACGTGTAGCATAATAATGACAACAGTTAATTGCTTCAAGAATTTATTTCCAGGTCAGACTTTGATTTCTTATTGAAAACAAAATTCTGGACATTATTACGGAAAACGCAGGCGAAAAGCCAGGAAAAACTAGAGACATCTTCCAGAAACCTGACAAAAGCAATATATCCCAGATTGCAGGTACATCCACACCATGGGTGGTTCCCGAGTTGGTACTTATCATAGAAGAATTTAAGAAGAACGTTTTCGAAGACATGCAGGCCTCTTCTGAAGTGCAAAAGATTTGGGACAATAAACTTGAAAGCAATGACACTCGAGTCCTCCTTTTTGAACTTTTGAACGGAGGTCTTTATTTCCTCGGCCACCCGGCACCTGCGGCAGTCACTAATATCGTGTCCAAAGCGGGGAGTCGGTTCGATCCTTTGGACATGCCTACACTTTTCGAAGCCATTGCCATTCATTTGGCTGAATTTTTATGGTCTAGGAATACCCAAATAGATCGCGATACTGCCACAAAATATGTAAATTCCACTTCAAAGTCTCTATTAAAATTCAAAAACTATACTAACAAGAAGTCAGTGACCGGGGCTATTGTAGAGGGATATGGGAATTTTCTTCTATCATATGGGTTTAAGGTATATGAGTTGGCCGAGGAGCTATTGCTACTCTTTGCGAGTCAGCTTATTGTCTTACATGAAAAGTAAAGAAATTTGCTTGTGAATTAGTTTATCGAATACAAGTGTCGCCAAATGATCAGTGCTTAAAATTTAAATTCATTTATTTAATTTTAATTATATTCCTAATTATATCTTTATTTGAATTTTTGAATAAAATATGTCTACAGCATTTCCATTGTCTCTTATTTTATAATATTTCCGTTTGGTTCATTTTCTTCGAAAGGTATAATAATAACCATGCCAAATTTCGTCTTTTGGGAGAAATGAGAAGTAAGAAAATGAGTGATATGGGAATTTTATTTTTACTTCGTAGCAGAACGCGGCTAAAAGTTCACTCACAAAGTTTAGCTTGTTATTCTTATTAAAGTATAATAAACGACTCTGTAAAATTTCAATTTGCTAGATATAAATAAATTGGTGATAATGAGTGATGAGTAAATTTTATTTTAATGATCTACTCTGGACGGAAACTTTAGATTGAAGTTAGTGAAGAACTTATTTTTCCTATTTAAGGTATAAGGAACAATGTTGCCAAATTTCATCTTCTTGGGTACATGGAATGTAGCAGATTTAGTGAAATGCGAGTATCGAAGGATTTCGCATTATATATATTTGAAAATTCAACATTCGATGAGGAAAAAGTTCCGACTTTTTTGCAGCATAAGAAACATTTTCTTGTAAGAATTTTAAAAAGAAAGTAGTTCATTGGATTGAAAAAATATTTCTAATTTTTAAACCCTGTATCAAATTTCTACACATATTCCAAAGTTTATTGTACACATAACTCTTAAAGCATTATTCTAGTAATTGTGAAAAAAAAATGTTTTGTATTCAAAAATATTATAAAAAATTAAAAGAATGGAAAAATTAATTCATTAAAATCAAAGTATATAATTCACAACTACACTGTTAAAATTTATTACAACCTTGCACCAAAATTTGGTACCCATTTAGCTACAACCATCATTTGGTGCTTAGTTTCACCATTTCAAGTTGCTATCTCGGACGGTTTAGTGGTGAAAAGTTGCACCAAAACTCATAATGTTACATAAAACCCAAAATTCGTATTTTCGTAGCGAAACTAGCAACGCTCCGATCGCAAGATGACAACTTGTCACCGATCGGGTTCGCACTAGGAATCCTCTGATTCACAGCTGAACGCCTTTATTCACTGGGCCACGGAAGCCTATGCTCGTCATTGTCTTTCTTGGATGTGCTTACTGATGCAGCGGCAGCGAAAATTTCGGTTTGAAAAAGAGTTTGAACCAATTATCGATGAAACCTCCGCTTTTTTCCGGTAAAGGATTTGTGGTTCAACCTAGATTGTACCATAATGTGGTGTAGACCTCCGTGTTGCACTTAGATATGGTACATCATTGAACTGAAATTTTTCTCAGTCTATTTCAAATTTCTATTGACATATGGCAAATAGTCCTGTAAAATTCTTGCATATGCAAATTGGAGAAAAACTAAAAGCATCTAAATAATGTTGACCAACTACAGTTTCTGGGCCCAAATAAGTTCGTCTCGACTATCTGCACAGTAAAAACATTTCATTAAAAATTAGTACCTAAACCTACTTATTTTTCTTTGAGTACAATTGCATCGTAAATGAGCGATGACATACTCAATTTGAAGCAGCCGTACTTTCTCAAACCGAGCAGTGTGATTTAATATTGCTAATCTCAGCTTCTGTTCAAGCCATCTTAACAAAGAGACCTGACAGACTTAAAATAGTAAAATTGAAAGGGATTTATGAAGGCAGCCTACGTATGCAAACTAGGTGTTCGGAAGATGGTTTTCCGCATGATTTGATGTCGATTGCTTAAAGGGAAACTGCGTTATTACAATTTAATTATCTTACTTCCCATTTTTTTGGCACACCTTTTTCACATCTATTTTGTTTATAAACTTCTTCTCGTGACCCTGGTAGTACAACTGCCAAGGCATTGAGCTGCGATCCCTGAGGATTTGGGTTCGATTTCCGGTAAGTCTTCGTTGTAATTGTCGATATTATTGAAAGTGATTTAAAAAGGCAGCCTATGTAATCTAGAATCTGCTCTTTTTATTCATTTTTACACATTGCTGTTATTTTTGAGTATAAGTCTTTTTCAAAATTGAAACTTATGCATTGGTGCCATGATAAGCAACGAATGTGATCAAAAATGAGTATATTTTACCTATTTTTGAATACCTGTTTTTAACAGTGTTGAAGTAACACCAAGAACCACACAATAAAACCCTGCCACTGGTCAACAGAAATAT